>BSBK01003143.1:7500-301218 GCA_027943335.1 Chamaecyparis obtusa | reverse complement strand
GAGAGGGTGATGAGAGAGAGAGAGAGGAGAGGGTGATGTTTTTGTTTTGTTTTTTGTGTGTGTGTGTGAGAGAGAGAGAGATATTTGGGTGAGAGCTAAGCTAAGTCTGTCGTAGAGATGGGGTCGAAACCAAGTGATTTGTGATAAAACGAGTTAAAACCCTTTGGGAATCCTTTTTCCAGCTTCAGTTTGACCTTAGAAATCCATGATGGATTTTGGGAGGTAACCCTGCTGAAGGCTTGCTAAATCTTGAAATTTGGCTAAGTCTGGAATTTTTCAAATCTAGAATCTGCATGTTAACTCCTATGAAGCTGGAACCTATCCCAACATCCTGAAAGCATTATATTTTTTAATTTATACAAATATAAATTAAATTATAAGAAATTAAAATTATCAAACTTATACTTAAATGTTATATTTGTAATAAATTAAAATTACCCCCCCTCTCTTTGTATAAATTACCCCCCCCCCCCTCCTCTCCAACACACTATATAAATCATATCTTACATAGGGTGCACGCCCTATGTAAATTTATGATTTTCATAGCACGCATGCCCTATAGGGCGTGCTCGCTTTAGGGCGTGCGTGCTTTGTAAAGGATTTGAATTGCCCAAGCCTAAGGCTTGGGCAACCCAAGCCATAGGGCGTGCGCCCTATAGGGTGCATGCCCTTTTGTGCGTGCGCACTATGTGCAATGGGGGGCCAAAAAGAAAAGTGGCATCTTTTTGGTCCCCCATCTTTATGCACTTACCCATATTAGGGGTCTTATTGACTTCTATTAAAAATGTTTTGTTCGATATTTTTGCCAAATATTTCCTCATACTGATGTATTGTGTCTTCAGGAGATCAAGATGTTAGAGTAAAGAATTAATTTAATTACATTGATTAAATTAACTTTACTACCTCTTATGATTTCTCTTTATGCACTTGCATTAGTCATTTAATAATTAAATCTAATTATTAAATGCCTATTTACCTATTAGGGTTTCTTATTAGGGTTTCTTATTAGGTTTTATGATCTCCTTCTATAAGGATTGATCCATCGTATATTTTTATTCATTCTTTTGGCTGATAATAAATTTTCATATTTTCAGAGAAAAACCTATTTTTTGTTTCCTACAGATTTATTCCTTGTGATAGGTTTTTTGCATGTAGGTTTCTTGGGCTTAATAGATTTTTTTTTAATCAAATCTTAGATGGTATCAAAGCAGGATCTACTGTATCTTGTTCATGTTTGAAGAAACAAGAGGAGAAAGGGTTTGACAAAAGAAATTTGGGATTTTTTGGCTAATTCAAGAGAGGTTTTGGTTGTAGTTTTTTAAATCTGGTATTCTTTGCAGAACATTATTTTTTGTTTCTTTTTCCATGCAAAAATGAAAAAAGAAAATTAGCACTTTTTACAGGAACATGCATGTGAAAGGGCATTTTTTTGGGGTGTCCTTCCCAGTGCTATTTACAGTGGTTTCCTTTTCGGTGTCATTTACTAGACCTGCACCTTATTCATTTGATCATTGTGCATGAGCTGATGTCTGCATTGGTAGATTTGAAAAGGAAAAACTTCAAACCCTCGCGGGCATCATACTTTGACTTGCAAAAAAAATTTCCTGTGATTTCTATCCAAGTCTATGGTTATTTTCATTAGAAAAATTCAAAGGTGCACATGATACTTATTTCAAGCTTTTTTCTCTCATTGTAAGAAATCTTTTCCAACTTCTAGCATTTAGTTTATTAAATTGTGGGGGGTGTTTTATTTCTTGATTTCTATAATTTACTTTAGTAAACTTGAAATTATATCAAAACAAAACCCCTTCTAAAAATATGGCCAAGACCCTCTTCTTATCTAGAACTTTTGAGCCCTCATAACTATCACACATGGAAATCCCTAATGACATGACTTCTCTGGTCAAAAGGGTTGTGGTCTTGTTTAGACGCAATGCAACCAGTTTTATAGAGGCCTTTTGAGGTCATCCAACATGGGAAAAATATGGATGAGGTAGTGGGGTTGATTACTTTACATGTATCAAATAGTCTACAATTTCATCTTGATGGGTGCAATACCCCTCTAGCTATGTGGACCAAGCTTAACGACTTGTTTGGTATAGTGAATGGGTTTAGGGCACTGTAGATTGAGTAAGAGCTTACTCTCTTATACCCAATCATTTTCCATCCATTGAGGACTTCTTGATGAAGTTCAAGTAGCATAGGTCTTTATTACAAGGATTTGGAAAGACTAAGACTGACATAGAGTGTATCTACCTGATTCTATCAAAGCTTAGGGGAAACTTTTAGATTTTCTCCTCTATCTTCCACTCTACCATGGATGCATCAGGTCATAAATTCCAGATGCCCACTTTTGAGGTGTTCTTTGATCGGTTGACTAGAGAGCATGCCAAGCTCACACAATTGGATTCTTTATCTAGAACAAACAACCAAGCATTGGTTGCTCAGACTTCTAAGGGGACACAAAAGCAGAAGCAAAAGCCCAAAATAGATTCAGTTGGTAGTAAGCATTCCTCCAGCCACCTCAGAAAATAGAGTCTAAGAAATCCACTCCTTAGGGTAAACTTTCTAAGTTTGGTGAGTCTTCCTCCAAGACTAAGAAGTTCACAAGTGAACCTTGTAGTTTTTGTGGAAAGGAAGGGCATCTAGTTTCCAGGTGTTGGAAATGTCTTGAGGCTCTAGAGGAAGCCTTGAAATAACATAGTATTATTTATCCATAGCCTTCACCTTCTCCCACAAGGAAAGGCCATGCTCTTTCTACATGAGCATATCTTCCACTGCTACATGGATCATTGATTCAGGTGCTTCGCACCATATGACACACACACCTAGTTTGGTTACCTCACTTGCTCAAAGTGATACTACACAGATTTTTTGTTGTGACTCAACATAATTTCAATTACAATTTCTAGTACTATTTTATTGGATGGTGGCTCTCTATAGGATGTTCTTTTGTTCCTATCATTTCTACAAACCTCTTGTCTATCTATCAAATTTTCCATTCTGGTTCTGGTAAGACAGTTGAGTTCTCACCACATGATGTAGTTATTCGAGACCTCCTTGATCTTGATTTGGTTGTTGCTACTGGGAGTGTTGATTCAGAGTCTCACTTATACAGGTTTGATAGCTTTGAGAGCTCTGATTATAGACATTTTTCTCTTGTTGCTCATGCAGACACAATGAGCAAGCTTTGGCATGAGTGTGTTGGCCATGTAAACTATAGATATCTACAAAAGATGAGTACATAGGAGTTAGTGATTGGGCTTCCTCAGATCTCTTGCACTGATGGTGTTTGTCGAGATTTTGCACTTAGAAAACATCATAGAGATCCTTTTCCGATAGGTAGATACTCACATACTAAGGCACCATTGGATTTGATACATAGTGATCTCATATCATTTCCCACTCCTTTTTTTGGTGCTCATTATGTGCTCACCTTTATTGATGACTTCTCTAGATGCACATGGGTGTACTTATTGAAGTATAATTCTGATGTTTTTTATTCATTTTGAGTCTTTAAGACATTTGTGGAGAACCAGTCTGGTCTTTTTGTCAAGTGGATATGCACTAACAATGGGGGGTAATATGTGAATCATTCTTTTCATGGTTTTTGTATTGAGCAGGGTATACTACATTAGCTAGCAATTCCACAAACTCCTCAATAGAATGGAGTTGCTGAGAGAAAGAAGAGAAAATTGTGAGAGATGGCCAATTATATAATAGAGTCATGAGATATGCAACCTTTGTAAAGAGTGTTTCTAGCTTTTAGCTATAATTTTTGTTTTAATTGACATTTTTTTGCAAATTTTTTATTATTTATGAATTTTATTTTATTTTTATTTTTTTTGGTTACCTCTTGAAGAATATAGCATCAACAAATTTTAATGCTTCTAAAGTTTACAACTAAAACATCAACTATCTAACAGCAATCTTCACATCCATACAATTAATTAAATAAATTATGAGCATCGTATCCAAGTGCAGTTGTTGATGATTGAAATATGCAGCTACTAAACCCAACCGCAACCCTAGTATTGATGCAGCTCTTCCATCAGACACTTCTTTCACGTGTGTAGTGATTGGTTTCTTTCCTTACTACCATAAGCTAGTTTTTGTAGTTCCCTTGGCTCCCTAACAAATACAGTACCTGTTGTGACTTATAGCTTGAGTACAACACTGGGAAAATTTCATACGGCTCCTCTATTAATTATTGAAATCAAACCAAGTGCACACAATTTGCTGGCAATTTGGTATCCAGCTCAAAGTGCATATGAAGCTTGAAAAAGTCTGAATTTCTTTAAGGTAATGACATCAAACCCTTGCAATTCTACCAATTTTCATTTCTTATGCCTCTTTCAAACATTAAAAATAATCCATTCATAATGAGGACCAAAAATCTTGAAGGCCTTTTTAATAACACAAGAAAAATGCCTTCAACTTCACACTTTGATAAGACTTCAAAGACACTTTTCAATAAATAAACTTCACCTTCACACCTTCAAATTAGAACATATAATAACCAAGTTATTTAATTAAACCCAACTTAATTCCATAACTCCATATAAAAAGTGGTGAAACTGAATCATTCTTTTTGGGAAGAGGCAGTGAATTGTTCCAACTACATTCAAAATTGGATGCCTCATAAGGCATTACAACATTTGACTCCTGAGGAGGCTTGGTCCCATGTCAAGCCTGATGTTTCTACATTTTGATTATTTGGTAATGAGGCTTGGGCACCTATTCCAGATACTCATGGGAAAGCCATGGAGAGGAAGAGCTGACCACTCATATTTGTTGGCTACTATTAGGATATGAAGGCGTACATGTTGTTTGATCCTGATTCCAAAGAGGTCTTGTTTTGGCAAGATGTCCAGTTTGATGAGCGTTATCCTTAGATGGAGCCTGCAATTAAGGGAATGTTTTGTAAATTGATTTTGGCTTTCCAGTAATGTTTTGTAAATGGATAGAACTATTATTCAAAGATGCCTCCACAATTGTTTATGTCAATGGATCCCTATCTGAACCTATTATACTTTAGAGGTCTATCAGACAAGGATGCCCAATAGCCCCCTCTCTATTTGTTATTGCTACAGATGCTATGTTTTATATTCTAAGGGCTCAGTCTTTGGGACCCCCAATAAAAGGCATCTCTCTCCCAATAGGGAGGAATAAATATATGTGCAATTTGCAGATGACACATCTTTGTTTCTAGGACTTTCTGAAGATAGTTTTAATAATGCCATGGATGGGTGTGTGCAGGATCATGGTATGGCAAAAAGTGGTGATGTGAAAAAGAAGTCCTGATTGATAGATTCTTTGAAAAACAACTATAACTTTCAAACAATATAACATTTTTGAAATCTGAAATGTACATCACATTCTATGCTTCACCTAATACAATAATAATAAACAATTCTTTAAATTTGATGAATTTTAGACTAAGTTAAGGTTGTCAAACACAAGAGTTTTATTATTCAAGAAAATTTATAGCAAAAAAATCATAATTAAGTATTTACTTGGAAAAAAAATACAAAAAATATACATTACATCTAGACCTAAGTCTACTACTTTTATCTAGAATCTTATAATAAAGTATTATCAGCTGATTTTTTTTAATGTGGTCAGACATACACCTACTTGTTATCTTTCTAGTCCTGATTAATAGACTTATTGAAAAATAGCTATAACTTTCAAACTATATAACATTTTTGAAATCCAAAATATGTGTCACATTCTATGCTTTTCCTACTAGAAGAAAAATAAAAAAAGTTTTCAATTTGATAAAGTTTAGACTAAGTTAACATGGTTAGACACAAGAGTTTTTGTATTCTAGAAAAGTTGTAGAAGAAAATCATTAATTATTTACTTGGAAAAAAATTACAAAAATATATGTGTCACATCCAGACATGAGTCTACTACTTATATCTATAATCTTGTAAAAAAAATTATCATTTGATTGTGTTTAAGGTGGTCAAACATACACCTACTTATTTTTTTCCTGAAATTTTCGTACTACTACATTGAACTTTGAAAATTTTAACATATAGAATAATTGTTTTTCAAAAAAGGCCTATTATCTTAAAAACTAAATTCATTTTTCTATAGATTCTCTTCTTACATATTTTTTATATAATATTTATAACTTGTTCAAATTTTTATGTCAACTTGCCTAAACCTGATTTTCTAAATTTTCATTGCCACTTAAGGGCCTAGTTTGGCATACAATAATCCTGCACATACCCAGATAGAATTAATCTTTTTTGCAAGGCCTTGGGATCTAGAATTTCACCAAGCATATCTACTATTTTGGCATGGTCTAATGATCCACCTGACTGGTTAATTAATAAAGGATGGCAGTGGACTGGCCCCAATAACATTGTCAGATACCTTGGTATTCCCTTTTCTATAGAGCCCAATCTTGGCAACATGTGGGACTGGATTTATAAGAAGATTAACAGAAAACACATTAAGTGGCAGACCCATTCATTGTCCATTTATGGTAGGTTGCAAGTTGCTCAGAAAGTCCTCTCAGCACATCATATTTATTATGCCTCGACTTGGTTGTTTGCAAACTCCTAGGTTAACATGCTTGTAAGAATCTTTAGGGATTTCCTATGGTATGATGGGAAAGGTAATAAAAAAAAGGCACTGTGTAAAGTGGGAATGGTGTTGTCAAGAAACAAGCCAAGGAGGTTTGGGGTTAAAAGACATTAAAATCCATGGATTTGTTCTTGCAGCTAAGTGGGTCCTTAAAGCATTATGGGGGTAATGAGCCTTGGAAGATTTTGATTAGAAATAATATTGAAAGTTCAATCATAAGAAAAGGGAAACAATGGAAAAATGATCCAATTTGTGATATAGTTTTGGGGGAGTTCAAAATGAAAATATTTGGTTCTAAAAATTTTCAAACTTTTTGGAAAGCTTGGATCCAGGTGAGGTAGTTGATTCCAGAAAGGGGAGCTGTAGGGGGCCCTCCATATTTTGTTGTGGGAGATAGATCTATTTGGTGGGGATTGTGCTATAATGGAAAACATTTGGCACTCACTTAGAGTTGCTCTGCAAAACTATGGAACTGGAAATGGATCTTTGTGTTACAAGACATCTTGGAGGATGGTAAATTAGGGTCGTGGGATTTTATTAGGTCTAAATTTAATATCCTTGGTTCTCAAAAGAAAACATATACATTCATTAAGAAAGTAGTTAATGGGTATATTAAAGGAGACATTATCAACACGGCAGCATTTCTTAATAAGAGTAAATGGATAGATGGGACTTTGCTTCCAAAGACTACTACTAAGTAATTATATCATAACATGAAGAAATATTCCTCTCTTATCACATGTGTGGCACAATGTTGGGGATAAATTAACCCTTTTTCAAGGCCAAAATGAACTATTTCAAAGATACACAAAGTTGTAACTTTCAAGTGAGGCACATTGCAAGATTTGGCAGCAGCTGAGATTGGGGAAAATCAGAAGATCAAACACAAATATTCATTTTTGTATAATAATATTAATCTAACTTTGATTTTTAAAATATAAATATTTTAAATATTATCAATAAAAAACTTAATGTCGTGATATTTCTACAATCTTTCATACTATTTGTGCTCTCTTTCATCCTGATGATGGATCATGGAGTGGGATCTGAAATGTTGATACAAAAACTTACTTACACAATATAATCCAAAAACATAATAAATTATAATGAAAAACTTATTTATATCTCATCTCACTAGGAGTGTTGGTAGGAAATAGCTGAGTGGAGAATATCTTTGATCTTTCCCTACAAACTATAAGAGAAGCATAGTCATTAAAACTTACAAACATCTCATTATTAATACGGGGTAATGCATCAACAATGTATAGTCCACCTAATATGGATGGTGGAATTTCTTCCCATACAAATATACATTTTATATGTACATGCATTCAAATAAATTTGACATTACAACATTTTGTATTGACATTCAGTCCAATGAACCAGCTAGATCTTCCCTGCCCTTTATTGTCTCAAGTATTGCCTCGTGGTTTGACTCATGAACCTTCCAAAGAATATTATTGTGTTTTTTACCTCCATATATAATCAAATAGACCTTTTATGCAACAAAAAGTTTGGAATAATGAAGAATCTGCATGTGTGTCTCCCAATCCTTGAACAACCACAACCTAGGGTTCTTCATATGAATTGATATGCACAATTGTCTGACCATATGGTGTGTCAACGATATGATATTCCCATGTTAGACAAATCACCATAAAATAGATAAAGGCAACTATGTACAAACTTTGTAGAATGTGAGTGATCATCATTAATGTAAAATTGATACTTCCTCAATATCTTCACATTCTCCTCTATATTTTCAAGTGAATGAATGAATTCTATATGAACAAATATAGCAACATGTTGAGAGTTGTAATACTTTGTTTGCACCTTTTTTGTGGTTGTGGTGTGTATTTATTTGAAAAGTCTAAAATTGAAATAATGTAATGAAGTGGGAATGTGTCCTTGCACAACTTGAATTACAAATCTAACCATCGAGCTCTGTGTGTATACCTTTCATACTCAAAAATAATTCATGAAAAATATCCATGAATTGATACACTAGAATATTTTCAATTACTAAATCCCATCTTTTAGCGTATTTTTCATCTTTTAGATTGTATGCCACAGTCTTATATTTTATAAATCCCACTATTTCATTTCCATTTACAAATGTACTCTCCATATGTTCACAAATCGGCAAATATTTCAAACCACTACAATTTATGCATGTACCATTCAAGCATGAGAACTTGTAAATTTGTTGACCATCCACTCTTTCACATAAAATGGTAGATATCAATTCCCTTGAAGATCTAGGTGGCTCCTTTATGTTACAATCTTGTAAAACATTGTTAGAAACTTTGATATGTACCCTACAAAAAATGTGTGTGTGTGATTCATCTTGACATAAAAAGGTTTATCCATTTCAAAATACCTTTTACTAATTTTACTTTGAGGATACATAGCTATAAAGTTTGCAAAGAATCATGTCTAAGTTGAATCCAAAAAATGTTTTGGATGTGGATCGTGGATTCGACTACCATTCCTCCTTACAAAATCTTTTTGATTAGGAGATACTTTTGTCTTATTCTTCCAAAAATATTCAATCAATGATTTCAAGGCTTCAACAATTTCTTTATCTTTTCACAGTAGTCTACCATAAAATTCCCATAACTCATTCTTATTTGGATCTTCCACTCTTCAACGCCTTCCCCTGGCTCTCATTAGAGACTTTCTACTCATTTCCAATGCTTTTCTTTTCTTTCTAATGAGTCAAGATTTCTTCATTTGAATTCTTACTATTGTTAATGTAAGTACACATCTTGTGACATTACTATCTTTCATGTGTGATGTAGAACCCACTCTCATATGCATTCATTAGTAGCCCAATAATCTTCATGATCGGCCTAAATTTCATATTTCTCATCATTTAAATAAATATTTGGCATCTTCTTGTCACATTTAAATTCTCAAAAAGTAATCTTTAAATGTGGTTAGCATATCTTTGACAAGTGCGCTTGGAAATTTTGTCAGGTATTAGTTTCAAAATATTAGTATCAATATCAATAAAATATTTTTAATTTCTTCATAGGAGGTGTTCTCGGATGTTGATTAGGCTCAACATTAGGAACATCAACAATATTAGGGATGGATTGTGTACCTTCAACTAAAGATGATGTGCCTTGAAATTGAGATGTGAAAGATGGAACCTCACCAACTTGAGATGTTAATGGTGTCCCTTCAACATGACATGATGGTGTGCCTACACCTTCAGATGTAGAGAATGGTATTCCTTCAACATGATACAATGGTGTACCTACACCTTGGGATGTAGAGAATGGTGTTCCTTCAACATGATACAATAGTGTGCCTACACCTTGGGATGTAGACAATGATGTCCCTTCAACATGATACGATGGTGTACCTACACCTTGGGATATAGAGTATGGTGTGTATTCAACATGATATGATGGTGTTCCTCCAACATGGGATGATGGTGTCCCTTCAACTTGGGATCTCATAGATGATGTGCCCACATCTTCATAGTTTAGTTATCCTATTGCATGCAAGTTTATCATCTATAATTGATTTTGTGTTTTCAATTCCAAGTATCTCTTACTTTCTATTGATGTTTCACATTCCTCATCCAAAGGTAAATCTTAGTGTATGGGTAAGTACAAGAAGTTGAGTCCACTTCTATGGGAAATTTTAGCATGTGAAACCCACTTTTGGTGGAAGATGTTTTCTAGGGAATGTTTTCACAAAATTAAAACTCATTATAGATATCGTTGCATAAATTTAAAATATAGAATTTTTGTTTAGTTGGACTAATTTTTTTATATTTTTTTAAATAATTTCTAAAAATGTTGGTACATAGCATGAAATAATAGGTTTTATTATTTTTATAGTAACTTTAATTTTGTCACATTATTTTAAAAACATTAAGTATGAAATAATAGGTTTTCTTATGGTAAGGGGTCGTAAGGGATGTTAAGGGGTCCTAGACCCCTTAACACCCCTTACCATACATTATTGTAAGGTAAGGAGTCCTAAGGGGTCCCAAGGCACATTAATGTATGGTAAAGGGTTGTAATGGGTCTTAAAGGGTCCTTGGACATATTAATATGTTTTAGGACCCCTAAAGACCCTTTAGGACACTAAGATGTATGATAAGGGGTCCTAAAGGGTCATAATAGGCTATAGCGGGTCCTAGGACACATTAATTTATTATAAGATCCCTTAGGGCCCCTTTCCATACACTAATGTATGGTAAGGCATCCTAGGGGTCTTAAGGGGTTAGACACATTAATGTGTCCTAATACCCCTTATGACCTCCTAGGCCCCTTTAGGACCCCTAAGGTGTATGGTAAGGGGTCCTAAAGGGTTCTAAGGAGTCATAATGGGTCTTAGGACCCCTTACAACCTCTTAGGACCCTTTAGGAACCCTATCTCTACATCTTAGGGCTTGTAAGGGTTGTTAAGGGGTCCTATGACACATTAATGTGTCTTGGGACCCCTTAGAACCCTTTAGGACTCATCTCTCTACATATTACGGGTTTTAAGGGTTCTTAAGGAGTCTTAGGACATATTAATGTGTGCTAGGACCCCTTACCATACACTAATGTATGGAAAGGTGTCCTAAGGGGTTGTAAGGGATCTTAAGCAGTCCTAGGAAACATTAATATCTCATAGGACCCCTTATGACCCCATAGGACCCTTTAGGACCCCTTACCATGCATCTTAGGGGTCCTAAATGGTCATGAGGGGTCATGAGGGGTCCTAGGACACATTAATGTGTTCTAGGACCCCTTAAAAACCCTTAGGCCCTGTAGACACCTAAAAATCCACCTCGTTAATTAAAAATATTTTGGTTAATAAAAGTCTTGATGACATTGTCATTATTTAATTATTTATTTATTTAATTAATTAATTAATTATTATTTTTATCATCCCCTTCTATCTTAATTAAATTCATTTAATTAAGGAATCCTTTCCAAAAATATTTAAATCAAATTTAAATATTAATTTCTCCCCATTTATTAATTTATTTAATAAATATTTCTCAACAGAATCCCATTTAAATAAATTAAATATTTATTTAAATCCTAAAAACCCTAGATATCTGATGGACTCTTCTAATCCTATCCTCTCATCCCTAATCACTCCATAACCCCGCTTAAGGGATGATTCCTAGCCTTCTTAGCCTAAACCCTCTCCCTTTGACTCAGAGTCAACACCCTCATTAATGAGCCTTATGTTAGTGCTTAAACTTGCAGATGAAACTAGGAATCAGAAACCTCTGACATATAACTCTAGTATTCCCAACAGATGCATCTTACAAAATTAAACACTAAGGTACTAAGGTCTGAAAACCTTCTTCACTTTGAGCTTTAAACTCAGGCAGGTTTACCTCAAAAAGTTACTTCTTCAAAGCATTATAATAGTTATTCATGTCCTTGATATGAATAAGATACATTCATCTTATACAACATAAAACTTAAAATGAATTGGTTATTTAAATTGTTGATGGTGAAAAATGCAATTCAAGCTAAGACCAGTGCCAAATCTTAGGTCATCAGAGTTAGAAAACATATATCAACAAAAAAAACCATTTAAATCAAATATCCCAAAACCCAAATGAGGTGCCTTACACATCATCTTCCCATTTGCTCATTCTGTCATCAAATTCTTATATAAACTATGAATTCCCAGAGATCTCCCTTAAGATTTACCCTTCCCTTGAAAGAAACTTTAGCTCAACCCCACTATCTACCTTGTAAACAATGTATTAAAATGCCTTACAAATTTAATACATAAAAGAATTCAACATCCACACATGAAGACAATCAGAATGTAAAAAGGAGTTCTAGTATATTTTATTGATATCTTTCTGCATCAGTACATTTTTTTACAGAGAATTATAAGACAAAAGTACAAGTATTAGAACACACTTTACAAATAATATTCACCACACTCTACAAAAGGAAAAACTTGCTACTTATATCACTAGCTATCTTGGAATCCTCAAAGAAAGGATGCAACAAGCTTTGGATAGCCAAGATAGTGACTTGCACTAAAGACAAAAAGTGTGTTACATTATGAAAGAAAACTGAAAAAGAAACAAGAAGTTGATTCTCATCATAGTGAATCTTCACAGGTGGCACCTTTGTCTGAAAATAGTCTGAGTAACTGCATAAGGTGTTTACATGAATGATGACTGCCATTTCAGGCTAACCTACATCATTCTCTGTATGATAGTTACACTCCTTGTATTTAAGGATCAGGTACCATGTGTAATTCACTCTTCTTCTTCTGCTTCTAGTTCAATGGCAGTTGGCTTCTTTTTCTTTGGTTTTGTGCTCTTGTCCCAAGCTACTACATCATCTTCTGATGGCCATGTGTACCCTTTCAAGTCCTACAATATCTTGACTTTATTTTTCCACCTAGAGTCAGTGATGGCTTTTGTATTTGCAATAACTTAGTACACTCATTTTCAATTTTGATCATCTCATCCAGAGTGTTGTTGCATTTGTCCATGTCTAAAGAGCCATCATTATTGAGAAATGTTAGAGTAATAAAGTGTTTACTGATTAATTGAATCATATTGATTTAATTATTCAGTCACTTATTACCTCTTTCAACTTAAGCTAAACTTTAGGCATATAATAATTAATTATCTTTATTAATTATTATCATGCAACCTAGGGTTTTACCTTTTTATGGTTTCTGATCTCCTTTTATAAGGATTGATCTCATAATACTTTGTAACCTTTTCTGACATTTCATTATTGATTGCAACTTTTGTTTTTGCACATCAAGAATTTCTCCTCTCATGGATCAATGTGTTCAGGCCTCCATAGCTATTTGCTTCTCTCTCTTTCTGTGACAGGTGTTTGCGTGCAGGTGTTCTTGGGAGCTGTGGGTTGTTTTTCATCAACTCCATCATTTAATTATTCAGTCACTTATTACCTCTTTCGATTTAAGCTAAACTTTAGGCATATAATAATTAATTATCTTTATTAATTATTATCATGCAACCTAGGGTTTTACCTTTTTAGGGTTTCTGATCTCCTTTTATAAGGATTGATCTCATAGTACTTTGTAACTTTTTTTGACATTTCATTATTGATTACAACTGTTGTTTTTGCACATCAAGGATTTCTCCTCTCTCGTGGATCAATGCATTCAGGCCTCCATAGCTATTTGCTTCTCTCTCTTTCTATGATAGGTGTTTGCATGTAGGTGTTCTCGGGAGTTGTGGGTTGTTTTTCATCAACTCCATCACGCAGTCCAAGGCATGCTGATGCAAGCAATTTCAAAAAAAAATTAAAAAAATATTTTTTTTGGGCGGTCGCCCCGCGCTCCGCAGTCACCATAGTCACTGGCGCCACCGCCTTCACCAGCCGTCAGAGCTACCACCTTCACCATCGCCGCTCTCGGCGCTGACTGTGCCACTACCACCAGAGTCCACTAGCTCCGTCACGCTCCCCGTTGTGCTCCGTCGAGCCAGCGGTAGCCCTCTGGTCACATGTTGTGACCAGGGGTTCACCTTTTTAAGCCCCAGGGGTTTTAGGGCCGTGACAGCCTTTTAGCTATCAATTTTCAGCTCTGGATCTGCTGACGTCAACAGTATTTGCCCTTTTTTGAGTTTTTTAAGGGTACCTAGGTGTTTTTTTGCGATATCTCAAGCATATGGGATCGTAATTGGGCGTGCAATATATCGTCGGAAAGCTAGTTCTGAGCTTGATCTAAATTTTCTGGTATGGTTTTGTGATTTTTCCATTTTGATGCTCTTTTTTTTTTGTCAAAGTCAGATTTTCTTTGCGATTGTGGTGTTTCAGACCTCCTGCCTTCCAGGATCCATTTCTCTTGCATCTAGGCTTTGTTTTCGACAAACAAGATATTGTCGAAAAGCTCTTTCTGAGCTTTTATTAGATCTAATGGTTTCATGTGGTTTTTTGTCCTTTTGCTAACGTCACCCATCCTTAGATCCTTGCAAACACCTTCTTTGGGCCCTCCAGCACAGTTGTTGGTTTTTTGCTCATATCTTGAGCATACGGTGTCGAAATTTGGCAAACAAGATATCGTCGAAAAGCTGATTCTGAGCTCTTTCTAGATCTTGAGGTTATATTTTCGAGTTTTATTTTTTTGATGGTGTTTTTCTCTGTCAAAGCCAGATCTTTAGTTCTGCACTCCGGGGGCTCTATCTTGCACATCTGGACTCCATTTTCACAAAGCGGTATATCATTGGAAAGCTTGTTCAGAGAGATTTTTAGTGCTATGAGTCATTTTCCCAGATTCTTCTCCAGGTTCATTTTATTCAATTTTTTTCTTTTTTACAGTCTAGTGGATATCTTGGTTGTTTCAGGTCCTAGGATCTCTTCCCTTTGAGGGATCACTCATCTTAGGTTGTTGTTTTGTTTCAACAGCCTTTGATCTTCTTTGAGAAATGTATACTTCACTTTTTTAGCATTCTTTTATGCACATGCACTGAGATAAAGTGCCATTCTATTGCATGTATGGGATCTTGCACATGTTTGTGCTCTTTGTACTCGCACTCCATTATAAAGTGCCAGGGGGTTTGATGTTTGCCTTCATTTTCCATCTTCTTCTATCATGTGAGCATTCCTCCAATGACATTAGCCTCAGGTGTCTTTATTTATGTTTGTACTCTCTCTGCACATTCGATGTTCCAGATTCTTCTTCATCATGCAGTTCATATTGGATGATCTTTTTAGTGTACCTATCATTACTCCCTTGTCAGTAGTATGGGGGGGTTTCTATTGTTGATTCTAGTGCTTCCTTGGTTCGATAGTGGGAGCTATGTATTTAGTATTTGATCCTATGTACTAGGCGGTTGCAGTGGTTGGGTACCTATGCATTTTGGTGAGATGGATCATTTACCATATGGACACTCTTTTCTTTCCTATTTTTGGATGCACTCTTCCAGCTTTGATTGATCAGCTCTTTAGGCTTTTGGTGTTTATGCCATCTATATCTTCGAGTTTAGGTGTTTGCCTTTGTTTGCCTCCTGATTTGAGTAGTGTTATTTGAGGGCACTCATGCAGATTATAGTCTTCTCTACCTGGTCATATTTTAGTGGAGGATCTTTAGATCATCAATTTCTCCTTGACAAAGTTTGCAGTTTCATGCTTCGGTGATGTTGTACATGTTCATCCTTGTTCCTATTTTCTAGAACATTCCTAGTTTTGGAGGCTTATTTAGTCCTTTAGACTAGTCTTTGTCTCTTTTTGGAGTAGAGTTTTTCCCATGTGGTTTTCTCTATTTCTTCGCTTTGTAGAGACTCTCTTTTGTACTTGGGTACCTGATCAGGCCTTTGTTACCAAGACCCATTTTCTTTTAGTAGTTCTTTCTAGGTTTTTAGCTTCTCCCAAAGTTTATCTTAAGGGGGGGTGTTAGAGTAATAAAGTGTTTACTGATTAATTGAATCATATTGATTTAATTATTCAGTCACTTATTACCTCTTTCGACTTAAGCTAAACTTTAGGCATATAATAATTAATTATCTTTATTAATTATTATCATGCAACCTAGGGTTTTACCTTTTTAGGGTTTCTGATCTCCTTTTATAAGGATTGATCTCATAATATTTTGTAACCTTTTTCGACATTTCATTATTGATTGCAACTTTTATTTTTGCACATCAAGGATTTCTCCTCTCTCATGGATCAATGCGTTCAGGCCTCCATAGTTGTTTGCTTCTCTCTTTCTGTGACAAGTGTTTGTGTGCAGGTGTTCTTGGGAGCTATGAGTTGTTTTTCATCAACTCCATCAAGAAAGGCCTCCTACCTAATTACCAACTGACCCATGCCTGATTTCCACTCTTCTAGGCCTATGATTTTACCATCATCCCCATATACTGAAGGTAGATATTTGTTGTAGCCTTGGCCAAACATGTCCATTTTGGCTTTTATCTGATTTGTCTTACCCTTGAAGAAACTCCAAGTGGTGCCTATCAGCTCTATATTTTCTCCCACCTCAGAAACTATCTCTAGGATGTCTAGTCGATGTGGTTGCAGTAGCTCAAGCTTCTCAAACAGGGCACTCCTTCCTAACATATGTTAAAGAGTGGCTCCAAAGTAGCCACTACATCCTTTACACTTTCATTGGTCTTTTGTAACATAGTGCATGAATTATGGACTGAGTCCATTTTTTCTTTGATCTTTTCACATCTATGTTGTATAATGTCATAGATGGCCTTTAATGCTATATAAAGCTTGTTTTTCTCTGACTCATCTATTGTCTTGTCTGAAATCTCTGCCAATGGTTGCTCTGCAGCCTCAATTTGTAAAATTGGAGGGGGAGTTGCCTTTGAAGCTTCTTCAAGTTTTTATTTAAATTCCTCTAGCTCATCCTCTAGGACTTTGATCTTCATTAGCCCTTTATCTCTATCCTTTTCTATGGTTACTGAATTTTCAAATAATTTTGCATATCTATTTGACACTTGAGTTGTCTTGGCTTCATTTAAATGAGAAAAATGTGTCATAGCCTTTGACACCTCAAGATCACTGGTGTTTTGGATAGTCCAAATGATCTTCTCCCCCTCCATTTTATCCTCTATGCTAACTAGGGAAGGTTTTTGAGTTCATGGTGCAAGAGACCACATTGCCAAAGCTTGAGATTTGGGGTCATACCCACTTCCTCTGATCGTGTCTCCAATATGGGCTTCATAAGACAAGTTGCCCTCAGGTTTCTTTCTAATCTTATCTATTATAAATGCAGATGTCAAATCCCATCCAGGTACTAAGAGCATTCCATTGGATTTGACCATCTCCCTAGCCTCTTTAACAGAGATGTTCTCTAACTTAGGTTCATATGTAGCTAAGGCTTTCAAAGTCTCATCATTAGGGCCTTTTCCCTTAGGTAATGCCTTGGCAATCTCCTGTTGTTTTTTTTTGAATGAGGAAATTCTTGGACTCCTCATTCTTGATGAATTGATCATCACTAAGTAATTCTTCTTGGTACAATTCTCTTTCATCCTTCCCAAACAGCAAGGGCAATTCTTCTTCCTCCTATGAGGCCACCTTCTTTCCTTCTCTGATAGTTTTCCTCAGATGGTGATAATATGCTCTATCACTAGGCACTAAAGGTGAAGCCCTATCTATCACTTTCCTTTGTTTCTTTTCTTTAGAAGGCCCCCCTTCCTCAAGTCTCTACTTTTTTTGTGGTGGCTCAGGGACATCCTCTACCTCAAGTGAATCATGACAGACATCAATGACAAGGGGTTCATTAGCTTGGGGTGGACTGTCACCTTGTGCTCCATTAGTGTACTCTTCATAGTCAAAATAAGAGTAACCCTTTTCTACTTCCAACTTCTCTTCAAGTTGGTCTTCCAATTGACTAGATAGAGTACCATGCATTTCCACCATTCTATCAATTCTCTTCAAGTAGGCAATTTTAGCCTTTTTGACTTGAGCCTCTAATTTTAGAAGGTCATAAAATTTGGTAAGCCTCTTACCAACCTCATATTCATCCAAGATGTTTCTTTTTACATCCTACTCATCACACCCCTCATGTTCTCTGATTGTACCAATACTAGGGATTAATGTCATTCTAGCATTCCTGACAAAATTTTTAGAGTCCGCATACTTGCAAATACTAGAAATCATCTTGAAATGATTCAGGCATGAATGGAGTTGTGGTAGTTCCCACTTACCAATCAAGAAGTTTCCTACCCTAAACTGGCGTGGAGTGAAAGTGTCCTTTCTAAGGAGTGTCAGATGCTCTTTGTCAATCCATATCAACTACCAAATGAATTCTAATTGAGAAATTCTTGGAGGCACATATTTTGGGAGGATATGTGGAAGCTGTGGGCATCCATATACTCTGATTAATGTAAAAGTCACCCCAATTATGGCCTGCTTGCCATTTATCAACATATTGTTGGGGCCTAAGGATCCTTAACACCCTGATTGGTAGCCTTGTTATATTGGTCCCCAACAAATTCAAAATTGGTAAAACTATCCAATTTTGGAAAGCACAGAAATCACACTCATTCGATGTGCAATTAGCCAATACTGCACTAGATTGGGTTGTCCCTTGAACATTACCCTAGGCCTTAACATATGCCAATTCAAGCTATTGACATTGAAGTACAAAATTAAACACATCAAAAGGGAATAATGCATGAACCTTACTAGCTTCTTGTCTTGCTTAATCATCATCAAGCCTTCATGCATTCTATCGATTACATACTGAATGTAATCATAATTTGTATTAGCATGGGAATTCTAAATGTCCAGGATAATCATCAAAATATCTGTAGGCATCATCTCTGCATCTCCATCCATCCCCAAAACTCTACATAACCCATAGGCTAGAAACTTCATATAGAAGTTGAGGGATTTATACTCATAAGGAGCATTCATATGTGCTGGGAGAGGAGCAATATACTTTCCAATCTTAAATATATGTCTGGCTATCTGACTCTTCACAAGCCTTACCTGACTTGCATACTTTTCTTTTTCTTTCTTTAGGTCTATCTCTGTGGAAGATGAAGAATAGAAGTCAAAGGCTTTCATAAAAGATCTCCTATCTAGAGTTACTAACATTGACTGGTCACCTTTCCTTATGGTTTTTTATATGGGATCATATAGCCTAGCCAACTCAATTATGAGGTCAACATCTAGAAAGACATCAGGGAAAATCAACTTTTCCATGCCTAAGGCCCATGCATTGCAAATAGGGATAGCCTTACTTCTGTTATTGTAAAAATAGCTGAATAATGTGTAACCAGATCATTGTGGAGTAACAAGGTCCCTACAATCAGCCATATAATCAATAAAAACCTCATCACTAACCTTTCTATTTTGTTTTGATCCTGGAAGAAATTTGACAAACTCCTCTGAGAAATTTTGCTTCCCTTTGTCTTTTCCACCATGTTCCATGGTGAAGCAGGGGCAGGGTAAATACAACAAGAATCAAGCAGAATTGACTCCACTTGAATCAACAAACAAGCCCTACTCAAAGTTACACATGGAAGCAATATATAATTCAGATGAAAAAATGAAAACACAATGTAAATGAGGCAAGGCAAGTCGCAACCAAACTAATAAATTATTGTAAATCAGTCAACATGCCCGGTTGTGAGGCCTTCTGGGTTTCGGCCTTATACAAAGAAATTATGAAACCAGAATCTCAGCTTGCATCATATCTTTGCCTCAAACTATGTATCTTCCTAATCATCCCCTCTTTCTTCCCTTCTACACCAATCTAGACTCCTTATTTAGCTAGCTAAGCCACAAGTCGGTCAGTCAAGCATTTAATTACATTATAGGTCCAACCTAGAAGAGTAAACCAAAACTAAAGAATGAATGAACAAAACTCAATTCGAGGTTACATTTAGGTCCACACATGACCCAAGAACATATTCCTAACTTAGCAAGGTCCCATTTCATCATACAGAACCATGCAAGATGAAAAACTCCACATTTCGCGTGAAACTCATTAAATATTGATACCAAAGGAAAATGGTCATAACTCCCAACTCATGATGAATTAGGATTTGTGGTCTTAGGTGAAGATAGTAATTTAGGTCATCTATAAGACCCTAAGATTTCAAAGGTTGATTCATTAAGGATCAATGGCTACACATCACGCAATTAGCATGCAAAAAATAGGAAAATACACCTCTAGTCACAAGGTACAATAGCTCAAACTTTGACATGGTCCATCCAATCCTTATGTGCTCATAGGATAAGGTTCCAAAATAGGTCCTCAAAATCATGTAAGCTTCACATAAAATGAAACCAACAACCACAATGATTATAATGCAAACAACATACAGGTACAGAAAATAGGAAATGTTTTTGGTTGATGCAAGATTGCTCAAAGACCGAAGATGCTCCTGCATCAGACACCTGGGGTAAATAAAGAACTGATGTCCAAATCAGGCTCTTCTTATATTCTAACATAAATCATAATGATCCAAATCAGCCTGTGTAATCCATGAACTGTCTTCATCTGGCTTGTCTTTCCACTGAACTAGGTATTCCATGTAGTCTTTTCCTCTGGTACTATTGCTCACTCTACTATTCAAAATCTTCTCAATGTTGTCTTTATTCTTCTTAGGATAATTTAGATCATCTTCAATCTCATCATTTGATTCAAAGTACTCAAAGAAATCAATAATGTTGAATATAGGAGCTGATATATTCATGTCCTCTAGTAATTCTACTTCATAAGCATTTCCACTGTCAAACTTCTTCAGAATTTTACAAGGTCCAAACTTCTTCATTTTCAGCTTGTTGTAGGTACCAAATGGAAATATATTCTTCTTCAAATGAATCATAACCCCATATCCAACTTCAAAAGATTTATGTCTCCTTTTCTTATCTTCTCTTTGTTTATATTTCAGATTACTATCCTTCAAATTCCTTTTGACTTCATCATGTAAAGTTCTCATGAAGACTACAAAATCCTCAGCTTCAACACTTCTTCTTGTCTCAGTAGGTAAATCTCTCAACTCTTTGGTTCCCTTAGGATGAAATCCAATAACAATCTCAAAAGGTGTCCTCTTAGTGCTTCTATTCACAGAATTATTATACACAAATTTTGCTTGTGCCAAAACTAAATCCTAATTAACAGGCTTATCTCCAACTAAACATCTCAACAAGTTTCCCAAACTTTTGTTCACAACTTCAGTTTGTCCATCTGTTTGAGGGTGAAATGTAGAACTAAACTTCAACTTTATATTCATCTTCTTCCAAAGTGTTTTCCAAAAGTAACCAGTAAACTTAGTATCTATGTCTAAAACAATAGATTTAGGCAAACCATGCAATCTTACCACTTCCTTGAAGAATAATTCAGCTACATGTAATGCATCAGATGCCTTCTTACAAGGTGTGAAATGAGCCATCTTTGAAAATCTGTCAACCACTACCAAAATAGAATCATTACCTCTCTGAGTTCTAGGCAATCCAAGAACAAAGTCCATACTCACATCTTCCCAAGGTCTATCAGGTACAGGAAAAGGTGTATACAATCCCAAATTTTGACTAGTTCCTTTTGTTGTTTGGCAAATTCTGTAACCTCTAACCATTCTTTGTACATCTCTATAAATCTGTGGCCAAAAGTATCTTTCCGAAATCAATTTTATAGTTTTATCAATCCCAAAATGTCCAGCAAGTCCACCACTATGTTTCTCCTTTATTATATTATCTCTCATAGATCCTCTAGGTATGCACAACTGAACTCCTTTAAACATGTCTTCTTGAATGAAATAATCAGCCCACTTATCACTCACGGTTTGTTCCTTACAAGCTTTCCAAGGCTCTGCAAAATCAAGGTCAGTTTCATACAAACACTTCAAATCATCAAAACCAAGTACCTCAATTCTCATTTCTGTCAGCAAATTTCTTCTTCGGCTCAAGGCATCATCAACTTTATTTGACTATCCACGTTTACGCTTCAATGAAAAGGGAAAATTCTACAAGAACTCAACCCACTTCATATGTCTCTGATTCAATTTATTCTAACTTCCCAACTAGTGCAAAGCTTTATGGTTAGTATACAACACAAAATCTTTAGGCATCAAATAATGTCTCCATTTCTTCAAAGCTTGAACAATAGCATAGAATTCCTAGTCATAAACTAAATATTTTCTCTTAGTATCATTCAACTTTTCACTAAAGAAAGCTATAGGTCTTCCTTCTTGACTCAAAATAGCTCTTATTGCACTTCCACTAGCATCACATTCAACTTGAAAAACCTTACTGAAATCAGGCAAACCAAGTGTAGGCAACTCTGCAATTCTTTGTTTCAATGTTTCAAAACTCCTTTGTGTTCCATGTGTCCATTTGAAATCCCTTTTATCTCCTCTCATAGTTTCAGTCATAGCATTACAAATAGAACTGAAATTTCTTATGAACTTCCTATAAAAACTTTCCAATCCATCAAATGATCTTACCTCTCCAACATTCTCTAGTTTAGGCCAATCAATTATAACTCTCACTTTCTCAGGATCCATCTTCAATCCATCAGCTAAAATTACAAAACCAAGGTACACAATCTCCTCTTTCATAAATGAATATTTCTTAAAATTAATCAGCAAATTTTCTTCCTTCAATCTCTGCAATACTTGTCTGATATGTTCAAGATGTTCAAGATTGTAAAACTGCATGAGAGTGAGATATAATTCCTAAAGTGGCCCTTTCTCTAACATATAACTTGAAATGTTTACAACCAGCAAGTAAATGTGTATTGCTATAATGAAAAGGACATGTATATTTGTATAAAGCATCTATCGACATAGGTCTAAAGATTTATTTCTTGGAAGTCATTAGTTCAACATATACCTTCTTAGCCACTTCTTGACGAGTATTAGGGTTATCTAAGATAGGTGTAGGGAGAAGAATGTGAAGAGGAGGACAATGGTTAACATCACCTACCTTGATTTGAGATTTTGAACAACCAACGCCATACATATCTGGTTTAGGGGGTATATGAACTGGAAACCTAATACCATGCTCGTTAACTCCAAGCCCTAAACCTTTATAACCTTGTTTAGTGACCATATTATATCCGATAGTGTACATATTATGTAAAGCTTCTACAGGAGGTGATTATTTATCATGTTCATGAGTAAAGGTTGTATAAGGTGGAATAATAAGTTTTGAAGAAGTTTCTTTACCCTTTCCTTTAATATCATCATAAATCGGAGGAGAAGGTAAATCAAAGAAGTCTTGCACATCTACATCCTGAACTAAAGCTTGAATCCCATCATAAGTACAGGAAGAGCAAGGATGAAAATTAGGTATCGGATTAGGAATAGGGAGATTAGGATTGATAGGATTAGGAAGATTAGGAGGTGGTGTATCATCTACCAAATTCTTCACATAATCCAAAAGAGTAATAAGGTTACCACATGAATGTTTAATGAAAGTTTGAAATGTAGGAAGACTAGTGTCAGTTAACTTCACAAAAGCATAGGCAAGAGCAAAGTGAAGGGTCATCAACATAATAAAGTGAATGATACTCTCATAAACATCATAGGTATGGTAAAGAGATTCTAAAAGAAGGATAATAAAGAACATGACCATGCACCAAAGCATCTTAACAATATCCATAGTAAATGAAATGAAAGAAATGTTTTTGGATTTTATTGAATATAGATATTATTTTTATTTTGTATTTTTTAATTTAAAATGCAAGAGCATAAACTAGATTGAATCTTAAGGGAAATATAACACCAAAAAGAAAGAGAGTAAGCTTGTCGGGTTCACCAAAATGAATAGGATGGAATCGGGTCCACCCTAAAATGTATGGGGGAAATATGAGATCTAATTCTAAATCCAAATTCCCAAAGGAAAGATCCAAATTGATCAACCAAAAGGTCAACACACAAAAGAATCAATCTATGGAGAATATGAATAAAGGAGAAAACCTTATATTTCCCTATGGATAATATATGCTTGAAATCTAAAATTATTGAAAGGCAAATACCAAACGCTTGAAATCTGAAATAATTGAAAGGCAAATACTAACCTCAAAATAGGGAAAATCTGGAAAATTCTAATTTCTGATGTCTGTGTGTAGTTTCAGACAATTCTACAACCTATTTCAGACTAGAAATGTCGAGACAAAGAAAACCCAGAAAACTTTTATCTTTCTGACTGCAGGTAGTCTTTGACCTCAATAAAAGGTCAAAGTCTACTTTGAGATTTTGAAGGTTGTTCTTGACTTTGTTCGTAGATCTCAGAAGTTCACTGAAAAGGGTATCCAAATCCAAGCTCAGATCCACAGTTATGCACCTGTACCTACAAGAAAAAGAGGGGTTTTGTTGTTTGTTTGAGGGGTTTGCCTTGGTCAAACCCCAGTTTGGAATCAACCTTGAAATTGAGAATGCTAGCAAGTAGTAGAAGTAGATCTAATAATGAAGCTATGTAATTCAAATAGATATGCAATTGTATTTGAAATGCAATTAAGTATGTTGATATGAAAGCTTGAACACAACAATGGAAAATGTAAATCAAAACCATGAAAGTAAATGCAAAACCTCCATGTTTGTATGCTTGGAATCCACCTTGATAGAAGAATAAATGGATCTAGAAGATCAACGAAGGATCTTGAAGGAAGATCACACCATCATGATGGCTAGATCTAGGGTTTGAATGATGAATCTTGAACCAAATCCCTTCAAAGGCTTGAATTCTTGAATCCTTAATCTTCAATGGAGAACTTGAATGGAGAAGAGGACTTGAATGCTTCCTTGAAAATTCTTGATGAAATGCTTGCTTGATCTTTGCTTAAATTCTAATGAATAGGTGATGGAGAAAATGAGAGAGGAAGGCTTCCTTTTATAGTGATCTAGGGCACAATCCTCTAGAGAAGGCTAACATTGAGGAATTAAATCCCAATTAACCTTAACCCCTAGAGATGGACTCATATTAAATGCAATTTAAGGATTTACCATTCTGAAACCTGAAATGGTTGACCCGGAAGCGGGAAAATAAATATTTCTGAAACCCGACATCCGAAAATCATGGGAACCTAAAATTTGAAATTTGAGTCAAGGATGAGGTAGACCCCGCCCTAGGTCAAGGTCGAGGTCATCTTTGACCCTCAATTTCATCTTTGACCTTGAGGTCAGAAACCTCACAACCTCAATCCAAGATGCTAGGAAATGTAGAAATAAAGTGAAATCAGCTGGAGAGAGAAGCAGAATGGGGGGAGAAAGCCAGATTTGAGCAAAGACCTGATCAAGGTGCTTGACATGACCCCAGAATACTTACTCAGAGGGCTAAATGCTCTTATCATGGAAGTTCTTTCATTTTAAGATGATACGGGTGCTAACATAGCAGGTAATGCACAAGGACTCAAACTTTCCCTAATCAAACCTCTCTCAAGCAATTCTTTTACTTGTCTATTCAACTCAGTCTTTTTATCAGGTGTCAACCTATGTGGTGCTTTATTAGGCAAACTAGCTCCTAGTATCAAATCCATAAAATGACTTATACTTCTCATAAGAGGCACACCATTAGGTACATTATTAGAAATGATGTCATGAAATTTAGTCAACAAAGTTTTAACCTCGGATGCATGTTCTAACTCATCTTGTTTCCCAGTTTTCCTTTGGAATTAAAGAAAAACAAATATTATGTTCTTTCATTTCTCTTGCAAAATTTTTACCATCAACCAAGCATACTCTAATTGTAGTACAGTGACCTTCATCAAAATTCTCTACTAAAGTCAATAATACTTGTTTCTTTCCATCAATCCAAATAGTTTATTGATTCAATCTACCATCATGCAAAGCTTTCCTATCATATTGGCAAGGTCTACCCAAAAGAATATGACAACAATCCATAGGCATAATATCACACAACACTTCATCATGATAATTACCAATTTTGAATTTAACAAGACATTATTCACTTACAAGTAGTTTATGCTCCTTCAAGATCCAAGCAATATGGTAAGACTTAGGATGTCTCAATCTCTGTAACTACAACTTGTTAACCAGCTCTTCAGATGCCAAATCATCAGAACTTCCACTATCAATGATTACCTTGCAGCATTTGTCAGCGATCTTACATCTGGTTCTGAATAAACTTTTCCTCAGAATAGGTTCCTCGTCAACTTCTTCATTCCACAAGATCCTCCTTAGCATCAATTTGTCATCAAGTTCAGGTTCATTAGATAATTCCTCAACTTCTTCATAAGATAAATTGTTTCTACCATTACCTCCAGTCTTCTTTCTAGAGTTAGTACATTCAAATGCTCTATGTCCGTCTTAACCACATTCATAACAAGTACCTTTAAACCAAGATTTATCTTCTCTTTTCCCACTATTGTTATTCCTAGAGTAACTAGTATAGATACCTCTAGAGTAGTTACCTCTTCTACCAGTAGGTTCATCTTTCCATCCTTTATCTTGTACTGCATTGTCAGATATGCTACTTTCTCCATAAGATCTGCCTCTACTTCTCTAAAATCTGCCACCTCTTTCTCTTTGTCTTTGATCATGTCTTTTTGTTAATCTCTCTTCTACCTTCAAAGAAAATTGGTATGATTCTTCCACACTATCTATTTTAACATAGTTGATCTCATCTTGAACCGATGTCCTCAGGCCATTTAAGTATCCAGCCACTTTCTCAACTTCATCATCCACATGTCCAAATCTGATATCCAATTTGTAAAATTCCTCAATATATTATTTCACACTCATGTCCTTTTGTCTCAAATTTTTCATTTTTCTCATCAGACTCACTTGGTAGTCAGTTGGAAGAAACTTCTTCATCTTTCCAAGCATCTTCATCCATATCTTGATCTTTTCTTTTCCTCTCTTATGTCTCTTAGTTTGGAAATGATTGTGACTACTATCTTAACCTTCTTATTATTAGGAGTACATTCATACTCAAAGTATTTATCCATCTCATAGATCCAATCCACAAGTGCATCGGTCTCAAGTCTTCCATCATAGCAAGCAACTTCAACCGCGGGTCTGGAGTTAGCCTTAGACAAAACTCTCAATAGTCTTTCTTCATCCTGCTCAACTTCAAGTTCAAGATTAGGTGTTGCCTCTTTTTCATCACTAACATCTTCAAGATGTGCGCCTCTTCTTTGGGTTGTCTCTATAGCTTCGAGCCTAGTTACAATCTGCCTCAACATATCCATGATAGCATTATCATTTCCTCTACTGCAAACCATCTTGACAATCAGGTTCCTGCAAGAACATAACCTTTTGCAAGTTATAGGTTAGATCTCAAATCTTCCACCCTGCATCCAATCCAATAAGGTTCTCCACGATCCAATCCAAAAGAAAGAACTCTCTCTGATACCACCTGAATTAGGGGCAGGGTAAATACAAGCAAAATCAAGCATAATTGACTCCACTTGAATCAACAAACAAGCCCTGTGTTAGGCCATTTTTCCAGTCATTGCAAAATCCTTTAAAATGGCCTTTTCTTTGCAAATTTTGAGGTTATCCTACCCAGCTTGCAGTCACAGTTTTAACTTGCAAAGACAATCCTTATTGTTTCATGTTGTGTGTGTCTTGCCCTATGTGTTTCATGTGTTACCTTGCTTCAGCCCAAGTCGTGTCTGCTAATGTGCAAAACCCAGAAAGTTATTCGAATCCTAGGGTCCGCGGGAAGAAAACTTTAAAATTCTGCCATAGTGTCGAAAACCCACTGTGTTTTCAAAAACCCTCATTATTTTGGGCTTCCTTGTTCACCTTTGTGTCATGTTGAAAATTCTATGTGTTTTCGATCTTTCATGAAAACACTATGTGTTTTCGACCTTGTGTATCTTCTTTTCTGTCGGCTCTCCTTGTTCATTTGTCTTAACCTTGCAAGTGCGATGATGTGGGGCCAGTTCCTTCAAGGTGTCAAAGGGGGGACAGATGGCACGTTCTTATTGGCTATCGCATGGCCACATGTTAAACTTTTCTAACATGTGATCATGCGACCACTTGCCATCTGTCCGCATGGGTCTAGGTTATTCGCAGTTGGTGGCGTATTTGCTCAATGGTCCCGGAGGTGAACATGTGGCAGCCTGTGATTGGTTGTCGCATGGTCACATAGCCCAATTTTTGGCTATGCGATCATGCGACCACTTGCCACGTGTCCTGGGGCCCATCGACAGAGTGGTGCTGGTTGCAGTCAGTTAGCGGATGTAGTGACGGTTGCGGTGGCGGTGATGTGGCAGCTTTGGGTTGGTTGTCGCATGATCACATAGCCCAGTTTTTGGCTATGCAATCATGCGACCGGTCAACATGTGTCCATGGGGCCCGTCTGTATTTGCTTGGTGGTTTCGCTGGCAAGTGGTGTCGTGGTAATTTCCGGTTGGTCCATGTTGGCGGGATGGTGGATTTGAAAGCGGGCCCAGGTGGGGTTTCTCGGTGGTGTTTTGACGGCCAGCAAGTTGCATGTTTGCGGCTTGTCACATGTTTGCGTAGGCCAGTTTCTCAGCTTGCGAACATGCGACAAACCCTGTTGTGGTAGGTGGTGGCGTCGGTAGTTAAGAGAAGGCAAGTGGATAGCGGGTTGTCGCATGTTCACATAACCCATTTTTGGGTTATGTGATCATGTGACCAAGCATATTTTGGAGCCCGTTTCCTGTGGCGGTTAGGTTTGTGACCGTGCGGCTGTGCAGCTGGGGGAAAATGGTTAAAAGGCTTAAAGCCCGCGCAATGCATGTAACTGTTTGGGCTTGTTGAATGTTTTCAGTGGCAGGAGGTACTGAAAATCAATTTTTGAGTGGCTGGAGTGGGCAGAGTGGATTGTCAATTGCTATGGCTTGACCCCTGTCATGTCTATGTTTATTTCTCGGTGGGGTTAGGTGATTTTGAAATTTTGAATTTGAAATGATCGTGCTTGCTTTGTAGCCCTGGTATAAAGGGAATTTTGTAATCATTTTGAGAGGCGGGCTGGAAATTCTTGACATAAGAAGCTGAAAAGCCAAGTGTGTATCCTCAGTCCAGGTTGTAACATTTTTGCTTCTATTTCAATACTAGGAAGAAAACTTATGTATCTTTTGCATATTATCTATGGCATCACTGAATCAGTTTGTAATACAGGGATTTGAACCCACATACTTAATATAGTTTCTCATTCTTGGATCTCTCCTTTAGTTGTTCTTGATGAATTTTGAGTTTTCTAACTCATTGCATTAGGTTACTGGTGTATGTGTTTTGTCTCTCACCCCTGATCTGGGATTAGGTTAAAAGCCTCTGAGTGAAACATAGATTTATTGGGTTCAATCAAGAAGGATATCTACAAGCAGCGTAAGAGATGTTTGACTATGTTTATGGCTTGGTTTCTCAGATGAATCTAGTAGTTGTTCTTGTATTTCATGTTTGCTTCAGGTATGATGCCCAATGGATAAGGTACTGATCATAAGCTAGTATCCCTTGTGCTGTTACATGTGTTGCATGATTGTTTACACTCTACAAGAAACATTAAATCAATACTAGTTTTTACTTTCATTTACATTCATGTATTGTCCTAACCAGTGATGGAGGATCAATGAACAATAGGTTCTTGTTTAGTATTCTCTCACTGTGATCATCTGTTGAAGGATCCAATAAAGAATAAGGGGCAGAGTTAGAACTATCAGTCAGAGTTAGTACTATTGGATCAGGTGTACCCACCTTGGTTTCACAGAGCCAGAAGCAGAAGAGGGAAAACTCATCCCTATAGTTGGTCCAATTGCCTATAGATTGCCCACATTTGGAACTAACCAATCCTTAATATCCATCATAGGCATATTGGTGTCTCTTTGAGTGTAAACTCCTGATCAGGAACCAACACCCTGCTCAAAGTTACACACTGAAGAAATATATAATTCACATGAAACAATGAAAACACGATGTAAATAAGGCAAGGCAACTGGCAACCAAACTGATAAATTATTGTAAATCAGTCAACATGCCCGATTGTGAGGCCTTCTAGGTTTCGGACTGATACAAAGAAATTATGAAACCAGAATCTCAGCTTGCATCCTATCTTTGTCTCCAATTATGTATCTTCCTAATCATCCCCTCTTCCTTCCCTTCTACACCAACCTAGACTCCTTATATACCCAGCTAAGCCACAAGTCAGCCAGTCAGGCATTTAATTACATTATAGGTCCAACTTGGAAGAGTAAACCAAAACTAAAGAAAGAATGAACAAAATTCAATGTGAGGTTACATTTAGGTCCACACATGACCCAAGAACATATTCCTAACTTAGCAAGGTCCCATTTCATCATATAGAACCGTGCAAGATGAAAAACTCCACATTTCATGTGAAACTGGCTAAAACTCAATATCCAAGGAAAATGGTCATAACTCCCAACTCATGATGAATTAGGATTTGTGGTCTTAGGTGAAGATAGTACTTTAGGTCCTCTTTAAGACCCCAAAATTGAAAATGTTGATTCATTAAGGATCAACGGCTACATGTGGCGCAATCAACACGTAGAAAATAGAAAAATTCAACTCCAGTCGCAAGTTACAACAACTCTAACTTTGACACAGTCCATCCAATCCTTATGTGCTCATAGGATAAGGTTCCAAAATAGGTCCTCAACATCATGTAAGCTTTGCATAACATGAAACCAACAACCGCAATGATTATAATGCAAACAACATACAGGTACAGAAAATAGGAAATGTTTTTGGTTGAGGCAAGTTTGCTCAAAGACCCAAGATGCTCCTGCATCACATGGCTTCCCCACTGGATGAAGCTCGGCTTGATTCTGGCTGGCTCATCATGTAATTCTAGACACCTCTAAATTCTACAAATTCTCTCTGCTCAAACACTCACTGCTAAGAACTTAGAAATTCTCAATTGCTCTCAGAAAACTATTAAGTGTCAAATGTAAGGATGTCATGTCTATATATCCTTTATCATTGAATGAGTAAAAATGCCAAGATTATAGAAAATCTACTCTGAGTCACTTCGTCATTCAATTCTATACAATACCAAATTCAAATCAAGGATAGCCGTAATGTGAGGTGTAGATAAGTTTCATTAAAAAAAACTTGGAAAGAAAGAAAAAAGCAATGATCACAGTATTAGGCTTTAAAACCCTAAATTATTGATAAAAAACCTCGATTAAATATGATTGGATGGAATTTTTCTTTGTTCCAACTTAGTAGAGTATCTTTTCCATGTAGCAATGGCTCTTATCCTTTTCATTTATGAACACTTAACTAGGCCTTATTAGGAGATCAAGCGAACAAAGGACTCTCTTGATCTCAAGATGATTTGCTTATCCTAGGTTAAGTCTGGAGATCAAGCAACAAAGCTTATCTCGTATTCTTTGAATCTTTCTTCAACTCAGGGGTTTATCAAGAGATCAAGAGACCACCGTCCGATCATGGAATGCACCAACAGTCACTGCTCAGTCTTTAAATCTTTACCTTAACCCAACTGTTATCAAGAGAACACGCGACTAAAAGCATTCTCTAATTCTTGAGGAACTTACAACAACCATGGTTACCTTTCAAGAATAAGTGACTGAAGACTTCACTTAATCTCGTAACCCTTTGCTTAACTCAACATGCATCTGGTGATTAGGCGACCGAAAGCTCTTTTCAAACTTGAGATCTTCTAACTTTATCATAGTCTTTATTCAGAGAATCAGCAACAACAACATCTATTAATCTCCAAATGTTTCATTTAACTCTCAGTTTATCATGAGATTCAATGACTGTCTTTAATCTCGTATTCTCTGTATGTCTTAACTAACCCCATTTCTATCATGAGATTTAGTGAACACTACATTCTCCTATTCGCCAGATATTTCTCTTAAGTTAAATCATGAGATTAAATAATAGCCATTGATCTTCAATGCCATCCACAGCTATCACTGAATTGTCCAATGTTTTAAGGCTTGACCATTTTATCATGAGATTGAGCGACCACCGTATTCACTAAGTCACTAAATGGCTTAAGTCTTAGCTACAATTTACATCTAGAGATCACGCGACTGAAGAAACATTATCCTTTTAACAACCTTGTCATTGAATCACTAGACATTTTTATCTAAACCACCAGGATCTAGAGATCAAGCGAATACACTATTTGCTTGATCGTTGAATACTTTCATGTTAACCACAAAAATCTAGCGAACGAGAGATAACCAGTATCGCTTGATCATTGGATATATCACTAATTTCATAGTCTATCATGAGATTCAAAGACCATCGTCAATCAAGAGTTACATCAACGGCCCTCGCTTGATCGCTAGATATCATAAGACTTAACCATTTAATCAAGCGAACTGGAGAAGACTGTTGCGCTGGGTCACTGAATGTTTGAAGAAGACCACCAGGAATCATGATAACTAGAGATCACACAGACGCTTGATCACTCAAAGAAACACTAACCACCATTCCATTTGGAGATCAAGTGACAAAAGAGAACAAGACAAAAATCCAAACTATGTCACTTGTCTATTGAATGAAAAGTGACTTAACAAATATATCCTGAGATTCAGTGAACACTAAGAAAGACAAAAGACCACGTGAAAACATGAAGACTTAAGTGGCTTATAAAGTAACATGAAAACATAAGGATCTAGGGCACACTTAAGACAATTTTCTAGAACATAAACCCTACCGAGGGAAAAAAGACCTAGGGAAAGGATACACAAGCATTTTCACATGGTGGTCTTTTGAAAATCAAACCCTAAATGGATGAAGACACTAGCAAAGACACATAAAAAGCAAGGCAAAGACCAGAAATGACACTTTCTCATAAAACCTAAAAAAATACTCCAACACCTTACAATCTCATTAAAATGACCCCTTACACCCTCACTAATGGCTCTTACAGCCTCTTAATGAATCCCTATCTCCCTTCTTCCACCCTAGTCCCATAGCACACTTCCCTAGTGTTTCTCTCACATTTGTGAGAAACCCTCAATCCTTTCAACCCATTAATGCCATCCTATCCCTTCCTAACCATACCCCTAACCTTGACTCTAACCCTAACCACCCTTCCTAACCCAAGCCCTTCCTTAAATCCTATAAATATCTCTCATTCCATGAAACATTATCACTCACTCTTTATTTCAAATAACATTGTTATCATGTTAAATTACATCTAGGATCTTCATAGTTTATGCTAAGATTGCTAATTTACTTCATGTTTTCATGATTCCTAACTCATCCTAGCTAAGTTTAATGGATTAACATAGTTCATTTCAAGAATTTCAATAGCATTTTCATTCCATATCACATCTATATTTTAGTTAAAATCAGTGTTGCATTGCATTCTTATGCCTAGAATTTGCATTTCATCTCTTGCACCCTTGGAACCCTAGGGGCAAAACAGGTTCCCTATACTTGGATTTGTGCCACTTTTGGGGTTTCCATGGCTTGAAAATGATCCTAAACTTCCCTAATATGCATTGGGGATAAGTCCATTGTTCTAGGAGAGCACATCCATATCCCTCTTAAATGAGCAAATCAAACGATGCCCAAGTGCTCCCGTTTTGGCTCAATTTGAGGTGGTTTTGTGAATTGTTTTTCTTTATGTTGATGTATGATTTTATTTGACTAATGTTTGAATGTCTTAGCGCGCTCCCAATAGGTTAGGTTCACATCATCCACATTTTGGCATGCCCGATGGGACCCCCACCATGCATTACAACTACATTTTTAGGGGTTTTAATCATAATGAAATCCCCATATTCTCAAACTAGACCATGTACTAACTCGTATTGGCCTTTTGCTTATCACATGGCCCTTTTTTCTTGTATGGTGAGTCATATGTACTCATATGAGGCTTGGTCTTGACTCATACAAGTGAACACCCCAAAATACCCTATCCTATTTACTTTTATGGGAAACAGGGGGCATGTTTAGGGCCCTAGTCTTGGGTTTGTTTATTTTTTCAAGTTCATTTGGGCTTCCTAGTGTCCCTAATCATCAAAGTTATAGGATCTAACCCCATTTTTTTAGGTAATCCTTAGAGAGAAAGATGGTTGTCAAAAACATCAAGGTCCTAAGGTCTACTAATCTCATTTTCTTATTTAGGAACAAAGGCACCTTTCATTTAAGCTTAAAATGAACCTTCACTCAATCTCGAATACCTAAACTGAAAGAATCTACATATCTTCCTAAAGGACTAAAACTCAATCCAAACTAATCCTAAAATGAACATTTGCATCTTCACACTTTGGATTTAGGTTTAAAATGAACTTCATCTAACAAATCTTAGAATTTTAAAGGGCTTTTCATGCAATCTCAAAATCTAAGAACACTTCAATCTATTGGACTTAAAACAAACCATAAATTAAATCTCAAATGTTTAATGGAAGAAAAAATCGACTCAAACATGAGTAAAGAATAGTTTCATAGTGTCTTCTGTAGAGATCCCTTTCTTGCAAGCTATCATGATAGCCATTTTGGAAAACCAGTCCACCACAACATAAATAGAGTCATGACCATGTTTGGTAGCGAGTAAACTAGACATAAAGTCCATGGAAACAAATTATCATAGTTTATCTAGAATAGGAAGTGGAATATATAATCCTTTGTTTTTATTTGCAGATTTTACAATAGCATAGGCTACACATGACTGAATGTATGAAATGACTTCATGTTGCATCTAGGGCTAGCAAAAATACCTTTGAAGCACAACAAAAGTTTTGCCAATGCCAAAATGTCTCGTTATACGACTATAATGTGCATCACATTTCGTCTTAGCTCTTTCTTTTGCAGGAACACAAATATGACCCATTTAACAAAGAAATCCATTTTCTAGGTAAATGTCAAGACCTTTCTTACCATGCTTGAGTTGAGTGTAGACTTCAAAAAATTCATCATCCATAGTATATATATCAAGCCATCATGTCATTTCATGTCCATAGGAGTCTAGCGTCATAAGAAATGAAGTGATTGGTGGTCTACTCAAACAATCTGCAACCTTGTTATTGTTGTCCTTGTGTTGAATATCAATGTGGAATTGTTGTAGGTATGTAGACCACCTCTGATGTTTGCCATTTTGTAGTTTTGCCTTGCATTTGCAAAAAATGTAATGGAGTATGATCTGTATGAATGATTGTCTCTTTACCTAAAATGTAATGCTTCCATTCTTTATAGGCTTGTATAATGGCATACATCTCTTTATCATATGTGGGATATTGACAAACTATATCTGAAAATGTTTCACTATAGTAAGCCACTAGATGACCATGATGCATGAGAATTGCTCCAAAGGCATAATTAGATGCATCAGTTTCAATTTTAAAGGGGTTTTACAGATTAAGGAGTGCCAAGACTAGTGTTGAGCACAAGCTCATCTTCAATTTCTCAAATGCTTGCTATTGTACTTTTGTCCAAACAATTTTTTCCTTGGAACCACCTCAAAGTACTTGATTCATAGGCCATGCCAAATGGGAGAATTCAAGTACACATCTACGATAAAAATTGGCTAACCCCAAAAAAACTCCTTAGCTCTACGATATTTTTAGGAGAGGGCTAGTCCTTGATGACCTGAATCTTTGCAAGATCCACATGAACACCCCTTATGTCCACAATGCAACCCAAATAATGGATACTCTCCAATCCAAACAAACATGTTTCTCTATTGTCATAGATTTTATGTTGTCGCAATGTTGAGAGTACCTACTTCAAATGTTGTATATGTGCATCCCATGTCTTACTAAAGATGATAATGGCATCTAAGTAGCCCACTACAAAAGAATTAATGAAAGGTCTGAGAATATCATTCATCATTCTCATAAATGTGGCAAGGTCATTTATTAGCCCAACAAGCATCACCAACCACTCAAACAACCCCTCCTTAGACTTGAACACAGTTTTCCAAACACCTACAAGATCAATTAGCACTTAGTGGCATCCTAATTTTAAATCAATTTTGGTGAAGAACTTTGCCCCACATAGTTGATTCAAAAGATCATCAATGCGAGGAATGGGATATCTATTCTACACAATAATCTTATTCAAATCACAATAATCAGTACATAGTCTCCATGTGTCATCTTTCTTTCAAGCTAAAACAATTGGGTTGGCACAAGGAGATGCACTTGGCCGTATATGACCCTTCAAAATTAACTCTTCAATATATTTTTTTATCTCGTCGTTCTCTATAACTGACCTCCTATACAAAGGTCCATTTGGTCAAGGTGTACCTTGGATGATATCAATTGAGTGTTTTACTTGATAGTGCAAGGGAATCCATGTTGGTGAAGTGAAGATATTTTGATATCTTGCTAGCATTGTCTCCATTTTCTTTTATTGAACTGAGATGGTTGCTACTATTGGATTCTTATTACTCGTATTTTCCTTTTCCTATTCAAATTGTATCATCAACAATACAAAGACTCCAGAATGGGCAAGTAAACGTTGACATTGTTTTGCAATAATTAAAGAAGTAGATTTCGTGGGACTTACCTCAAGGATTTGATAATTCTATTCAAAGAAGTGTGTGTTCGGAGTACCACAAGGAAAGCTCCTAGGGCATGTAGTATCAAAAGAATGAATTTTCATAGATCTTGAAAGAGTAAGAGCTATCCTAGACCTCTTGCTCCTATCAAAAAAAAGGGAATTCAATCTTTCCTCAGAAAGATAAACTTTGTCGATTGGTTCATTTCTGATTTTGCAAGAATGGTGTGTCCTATCACCTTGATGCTGAGAAAAGAACAAACTCTTAGATGGACCCTAGAAGAAAAGGTTTCTTTTGAAAAGATAAAGGAGGCAATGGGTACTGCTCCAGTACTGTCAAATCTAGATTTCTCAAAAGACTTCATAATGTATGTTTATGGGAGGGAATATAGTATTGTCATTGTGCTCACGTAGAAAGGAGAAAGTTAGAAAGAAGAACAGGTTGTTATCTTTTACTCTAGAACCCTTAATGATTATGAGGTAAAGTATAATTTTATGGAAAATTAGGATTTTTGTTTAGTAAAGGGCCTCAAAAAAATTAGACATGTGGTCTCAGGGAGCAAGACCATGGTGTGTGTGGCTCACCCCAATGTGAGAGTACATCATGGAAGGTGAGATTACTTAGAAGAGGGCTAACTAGATCACCAAAATCATGGAGTATGACATAGAGGCCTAACCGACCAAAGTGATCTAGGGAAGAGGCCTTTGTGAATATATTGCGAAAGGGTTAGAAGGAGAAAACAAGGCAGAGGAACTGAACCTTGTAAATTATCTCAGAGAAGTTAATGACTAGGTAGTTGATCGGATAAGTTTTATGCAAACTAGAAGATACCCACCTCACCTCCCTATAAATAAAAGAAGATACTACATGTTGCAAGGTGTCAGATATCTCCTGGTCGAAGGTATACTTTTTAGAATAAATCTCAATGGAATCCTACTGAGATGTATTAATGAGTTCTAGAGCAAAAAGATATTAGAAGAAATGCATGGTGGCTCCTCTGGTGGCCACTATTCAGCGAAGAAAACTACTCTCAAAATCATGTGAGTTGGCTATTTTTGGCCAATCATGTTTCCTGATTATTTTAGAATTAGTCAAAAAATGTCAAAAGTGTCAATTTTTCATAAGAAGAAGAAAGAATTATGTCATGCCATTGAGGCCCATCGTAGTTGATGATCCCTTTGCCCAGTGGGGCTTAGATTTCATTGGAATGATTAATTCCCTATCAAGTGTCAAACATAGATGGATTCTTATAGCGACAGATTACTTCACCCAGTGGACAAAGGCAAAGCCACTGAAGAACGCCATAGATAATCAGATCGTCAATTTTCTCAAAGAGTTGGTGTTAAGATTTGGGCCCCCAAAGACAATAATTTCAGATAATGCAAGAGCATTTGTCAAAACCAAGATGTCATATTTTGCACAAAGAAATGGTATTTTCTTAAATACATCTTAAAATTACTATCCTCGAGGAAATGGGATGGCATAATCAATAAATAAAAATATGATTAGCCTAGTAAAAAGGGTTGGCTCAAAACACTAGAGAGAATGGTGCAAACACTTGCAAGTTTCTTTGTGGGTGGATAGAGTTACCTCAAAACAAATTCTAAAGAATTCATCATATGAGTTGGTGTATGGAAAAGAAGCTATACTTCCCATTTTAATGCGGATCCCAACATTACAACTCCTAAAGTCTATAAAGATTGAAGAGGATGATGCCATGAATGTGAGGTTGGCTAAATTGTTAAATCTACAAGAACAATGTGAGCAGGCCCATGATGCCCTCACACATCATCAAGGAGTTGTCAAAAGATGGTTTGATAAAAGATCATCAGACCCAAATTTTAAAGAAAATAATATAGTTCTAAAATACAATAAAAGGGCAAATAAGCCACTTCAGCATGCAAAATTTGATGCTTTATGGGAAGACCCTTTTGTATTTCAAAATGCAAAAGTGGTAATGCTTTCAAGCTGAAAGATAAGGAAGGTACCCCTTTTGAGATCTTGGTAAATAGGATCCACCTTAAACATTTCCATTAATATCCACCTTTCCTTCTTGTAAATAGTAGGTTAGTCATGTTTTTCTTTCAATAAGTACAGTCAAGTACATCTGCTTCAATGTCTACTTTTCGACCCTCTATTTTTTTAGCCCTTCCCTCTTTTCCTATGAGTAGTAGCTAGTATCGTCCTTCATATCTTGAACTTTCCCTATAAGTTGTCATGTCAAATGCCCATTAATTGCCAATGCCTTGTTTTCCGAAATGGCAACAAGTCCAAGTAATTTGTACTCTTACCCTTTCATCTTCTTAATGCTAAGAGACCAAGGAAATAAATGTACACATTTGGGGCAGTTACTAGTCTACTTTTCTTTTGTGTTGCCAAAGCTTGATAGTTGCAGAGCATTGTGAGAAATACCTTTGAGTCTCTATTTTTTAGGACATCAAGGAAATGTTCTTCTCCTCAGAATGGCGACCTCATGCACTGCACCTTATGCTCCAAAGGTGGTTAATGTGTTTGCAGATGCCGCATATGTTCAAGTGCCTAGAGTTACAATAGAAAGGCTGCAAAAAATAGAAATAGCCAAGATTGAAGCTACTAGAGATGTGGTACTAGTTAGGGAGTTATGTTATGCATTATATGCTACAAGATAGGGCATGTTATGCATTATCAAGGGCATGTTATGTCCACATGTTTTTATATGAAAATGCCAATTTCTTTGAAAAGGCATTGAAGTCGGATACCCTAGACCTTGTCGGTCAGAAGAAGCTTGTTTCTATATGGACAACCATGTTAAATAGGTCGGGTAGCTATGATGAATTTTTGAGGATTTTCCTAAGGCTCGTCATGCAGGTTTTTATGAGCCCATTTGATGAGGATAGACTCACAATGGCCCATATTTCTTGGTTACGGGGCTCTCAAATTCGGATAGAATAGTTTACGGAGCCAGATTCACCATTATCTGAGTGCGCATTTTTATTGAGAAGCCCTTCTTGCTCCCAACTTTTTCCCTAGATAGGGTGTTAGCACTGGAAGTATTCAGACAGCTCTCTTTAATCGACGAGAGAATGGGTGAAAAGAAGAGAAAAGAAATGATGTACAGTACTCCGCCACTCACTTTCAGAGGTGTCACATTGAACAATCAAAAATTCAAAAACCTGTTGAGGTATAAGTTGGCCCAACTCGGTCTTTAGTTGTTTTGGCATGGGTTTCTATTGGGGAAAAGAATCTTTATGGTTTCAGCTTTTCTTTAAGCGTGAGTGTTTTCTCTTTCAAAGGGTTGGATTTTTAGTTGTGATTAATTTTGATAATTTGACTAGACAGGTATCTTGCTTCAGGTATAATTCTGAGCTATGATATTTTGTAGACTTTACTACTAACTGTTTTCATGTTAATTACAATGTGATTATTCTCAATTGAGCCTTTTAGTTTTGAGTTAATATTGAATATGTTCGTGGTCTATGTCAATTTGAATATTCATTATTTTATAAGACTCTAGCATTTATGTGTTAAAAAAAAATTCAGTGATGGATCATGTTTGAAACTAACTCTTCCAGTTGAAATTAATTGAGAGATGAAAGTGTTTCATGTCTATAATAATATTAGAGGTGAATACATGTTGTGAATGTTCCTATTATTATTTGACTTTTATAGATGCACCCATGAAATGATATGAATATTTAGACCTATGTCTAGGATCTTGTCTTTATATTCTCATTTTGACTATGAAGGGATTGTGGTATACTATGTCAATTTATAGGACAATATTTACATTCTGAAGTTATCCTTTTATCTTTTATTTGAGAAAGATTGTGAGTAAGTAAATAGACGATTTGGCTCATTGGCCATAGCTTAGCTTCATTTTCAATTTCTTCTCTTTCCATCCCCCATGTTCATGGAGAGTCGGCTACTAAATCATGGAGATTGTTCTGAGTATTAGCAATTTTGGTCCCACAATACTCAGACTTTCCCTAAGGCATGTTATCATTCTAAAGTGCAAATTTAATGATCAACAACTTTCATCATTGCATAAAGTATCAACCAAAATTTTGCCACTAATTTGTTGTCCCTATGAGAAATAATACTTTGTGGTAATCCAAAATGAACTCAGACATGAGTAAGGAATAGTTTGGTAGTGTCTTCTATAGAGATCCATTTCTTGCAAGCTATCATGATAGCCATTTTGTAAAACCGGTCCACCACAACATAAAAAGAGTCATGACCACGTTTGGTAGTGAGTAAACCAGGCAAAAAGTCCATGGAACAAATTGTCACAGTTTATCTGGAATAGGAAGTGGCATATATAATCCTTTATTTTTATTTGCAGATTTTGCAATAGTATAGGCTACAATGACCGAATGTATGAAATGGCATCATGTTGCATCTAGGACCAGCAAAAATACCTTTGAAGCACAACAAAATTTTTGCCAATGCCAAAATATCTCGTTATACAACTATAATGTGCATCACATATCATCCTAGCTCTTTCTTTTGCAGGAACACAAATATTAGTGCCTTTATCTTCTCTTCATCTTTGTCCATAAAACCCAGAGCATGCTTCAATCCGAGGGTAACCAGATTTTTACTCCCCTCTCTAGTAGGCTCTCCCAAATCTACTTCCTCCAATACGTAGTAGGGACAGCCATTGAGCCTTCCATCTACCCGCTTGGTCATTGTAGGGACAACCACCTGAGCCTTCCATCTATCCGCTTGGTTTTGTGTTACATATGATAGTGTCCTTGCTCGGGCGCTAGATTTGGCTTGAATGAATGCTCGCCCTAATGCAGCCATATCTGTTTCATCATCCATATATACCCTGGTTCTTGGTTGAATCTCCTTTGTGAACCACGTTGGTTTTGAAAAGGCATTGAGGGGTTCATAAGGAGCTGCTAGAGTCGAGGTAGTCGTAGGGTGTTCTATCTTTGTTTCCTCATGGCTCACCTACTCTCCTCCTATTTTTTGTTCTTCCATCACATTTAGCTCCCCCTCCTCATGCGCTTGTTCCTCATCATTTGTTTATTCCTCTTTATCAACTTGCTTTTTTGATCCAACATGTTCTTCTGACAGCATCTCACTAGTTGTCGCTGTCTCTTTCTCAGGATCTTGAGGCCCTTGTGCTATTGCTTCATTTTGAACAAGTGGTGGAGTAGGGGCAGCAAGGGGAGTGGGTGAAGGCATCGGTGGAGGTGGAGGAGTTGGCATGGGAATATGAGAAGGTGGTGGTTGTGGAGGCAACGGAGTGGTTTGGACTGGAGGCAGAAGTGGAGTGGTAGGCGATGTTTGATGCGGAGGAGGGAGTAGATTCTTCTGCATAGGTGGTAGTGGAGGTGGAACTAGGTGTGAAACTAAAGGAACTTGTACAGCTACATCCTCCTCAGAGGTTATACCAATAGAAGAGTCCCTTCTTGACTCTATGCTCTCTTTCTGGATTTCTACTACACCTTCATCAACTGGTTTTTGAGAGTCTTCTTCTCCTACATTGTTAAGAGAACTAGCGAACTAAGTAGGAATAGAATCCAAAGGAAAGGACTGTCCCGCAACTAGATCTTGTTGCTCAGATTCTTGGAAACTGTGATGTCCCTCGAAATTCAAGATGTCAAATTTGTCATCACCAAGAGCATCTAGATTTATTGGCTCTTCTTGGGTTGCTCCTCCAGCCTCTTCTTGATCATCTTCCAAAATTCTCCTTCTTTTCAAGGATCCTGGAGAGCGGGTTCTCCTATTGAGGGTTACTTGATCTATATCATCCTGGTCTTCCTCCAACGGGGTGTTCATCTGAGTGGGCATTGAATCTTTCTTCCTCTTGTAGACATTCCCTTTAATCACCTTGGCCGACCTAGGTCCAGTTGTCTTGAATTTGGGTGCCTTCTTTGGTGCACTTAGGAGTTCGGGACCACTAGAAGAAGGAACATTTGGAGGTGCTATACTCCCTGTCATTCTGGTTTTAGTCTTCTTCAAATGAGTAGCCAAGCCATATGTCGTAGGGTGCTCATCTCTATAAACCATTTATGGCTTTTGTGGTGCAGCATCTTTAAATAGTGGCTTCAGAACCTTTTCTCCTTTCTTCTTCTCCTCCTTAGAAGGTTGATCTTATTGTCGTTTCATTGGTACAGGGTCCATGGGAAATGGATGGGACCCAAGACTTAGTTACTTTGATGATGTGTCTGGCTTTGAAGTTGATATCATCATTTTCATCTTTGTCAACCTCTGCATTCATAATGGCCCTGGTATATACTTTATCTAGATTGTAAATAGGATCCAAGATATCCTCAGAATCGGCTCCCTTCACCTTTGGAGGTATCTTTAGTAGTAAGGCGGTATGTGCCTGCTCCAAACTCATCCAGCAATAATCACGGACCCTGACCTCATAGTCATCTAAACAATTCATCCAATGGTCTTCAATATGTGGCTCATGTACATAATGTCTTCCCATTATGTGACTATATGTACCAATTGGATCAAAATGGGTCCTCGCAAGGTTGTAGCTTTGCAGAGGAAATTCATCCCATTCGAAGGACAAGGACTTACAAATCTTCATGTCCGATACATAGTGGGGCCCTATGGATATTGGGAAATCCCAGTAGTGTTTCTTCTTTTGTCTGATGTGCTCATGGGCATCGAACAATTGTCTAGCTATCTCCAACAGGATCACTCTATCAGATGGATACCTCAGTACGTAGCTTCTTAGGAACCAATGTGCATCCCGCTACATGGATGTATGTAAAGGTTTTGAATTGAATGTAAAATGCCCCAAGGGCCTTCACTTTCGCAACAGCTTCAATTGACTCCTCTTAGCATAGTCTCCCTCTATGGAGCATATGATGGAAAATACAAAGGCATCATTGACAATGCGAAAATCGGAACTATTATGTGGGTAATATTCTTTCATAATCAGTTGTGGGTACATTGTGAATGGCCATGTGTTTAGATCTCCCATGACACCAACTTTAGCCAACCCTGGGTACATTGCTCTGACGGCCAACAAATACACAACATAAGATGTCATGTAAAAATATGGGTCAGTTTTCACTTTAATCAACTGCTCATCCAAGTTGTCACTAAGGATAGTGGCCCAATCAAACTTTGTCTGCCTCCCCTTTATCTTTTCAATAAGTAGTATTATCCATGGTTCTAGCTTAATAGACTTAGGCAGTCCATACACCCGACTGATCATGGTGATGGCTGCTTGGATGTCCTTCATTTACCCTCTTCGCATATCTATCTGATCCAATTTGTTCATGGGTAGAGATTGTATAAGGTACTCCTTATTCACGATGTCATGAGATAATGCGACATCGTTGTTATAGAACTACATTCCCTTGTTGATGTAAAAGTTGTAGAATTTGTCGACCCCTTTTAGCAAGTGGAAGACATCTTCGATATTATCTGGCCTTAGATCCAGGACCACTTGTTAATGTTTGTAGCTTCAGTTGTATGATCACTTGGAATACATATAATACTTAGATATTGATTAATAATAATATATTATATTTGTGTGTGTGTGTGTGTGTATATGTTATATTATTATTAATATATATTATTCTAATATATGATTGATTAATGAAACATTATAAAATGAATAGACATGTCCCGTGAAGGGACATGTCTCTCATAGCCTCATTCCCAATATAAATAAGAGAGATTGTTGCATTTGGAAAATACATACCGTATCCAATTTAGGCAGTGCTATTACATTTGGAGCGATCCTTAAAATCTCAACATGGTATCAGAGCTAGACTGCAAAATGTAAGAAAGATCAACAATGATTGCTATAAGTGCTTGATAGTTTGAAAGAAAATAGAATTCAATATATATGTGTACTAGTTGTCTCTAATTTAACAATTTAAAATATGCACATTACCCTGCGAGCTGTCTCTGGTATACGATCTGATATATGTTGTAAATGACAGGATAAACACTTGGTAGAATTATGCCGTCTCAGAAATTTTCTTCTGAATTATGCAATGCTCTGTATAGGAACCGTCTTTGATATTTCAATAATGTTATATGCTATTTGACTGTGTCGTCTCTGATTTGCAATTATAATACTTGCACTTGATAAAGGTTGCACTAGAGACCGTCTATGGTCTTATGTGAGCGAAATCCACAAGGGAGTTGTCTCTGTTCAGAGAAAATTGACTCCAGTCTGTTGAGAGAATCTGCCTACATTCCTAAAGGAAATTCGAGTGGAAGTGGAGGAAACAAAATGAAGGTCTTAGATCAGAGTGTTTGCAAAAAGGTTTAAGAAACGATTATGCACCTAGAAGAGGTGGCTAGAGGTGGAAATTATGTATGGAAAAAAAAAAAAATTGAATACATCCTTGTATGGCAATGGGGTCCCTCGTTCCACTGACAAAATGCTCAACCATGTAGATCCCAAACTATGGGAAGAACCTATTGTTAGCTTCTAGAATCTTACATTATCGTAGTGATAGCATATTGTCATGACTATAATCTTTGCCACTGATCATTGAAGACAAATATTATACCAGCATCGTGGTAGAGGCTTAAAATAATTCACCGTGATTTGCTTGCACTTCAATCAAAGGTAACAGTGACTAAGATTGCGGAGAATAATATAAAGTCTTGACTTAGTTTATATTTTGTCGAAATGAATAAAGTATCGGATTCAAACAAACGCCTCATTCTCCATGTGGTCGAGATCTATAATATTCACCTGTGTTTGAGAATAATAAATATCTATGTGGCTCCTTTTGGTGTTAGCAGCTCGTTTCATGTTGAACAACACATTGTGGGCTGATATTAAATCATGGTTGTTTCTAATGTTGTTAGAGGAAGTATCAAAATTATTATTACAGAACAATATCATTGGTGAATAGACGCAGACATTTCATGGTTGTCATGAAAGATTACTACAAGTTCAAGCTCTTTGGTTATCGTGCAGCTTCTCTGGATATTCAGCGGCCCTCAAGTGCACATGAATGAGAAAACGAAAGAAGAACTTAGGAAATTGGTGTCCCTGTGGTTTCCATGGCATGCTAAGACATATCTTTCTGAGTTTGTGTTTGGAACTTGAAACAAGTCCAGCTTGTAAAGCTCGTTGCTAACTCGAATGTTGATATCCGATGGAGAGGAGTGATGTCTTTGAGAAAGAAGCATGTCTGATTGCATATACATCTTTTGTTGGTACCCCTTGATAGCAAGATACAAAATAATTGGATGCAAAGTGTGGCAACTTCTGTAAAAGCTTGTGATGATGAAATAGGTAGGATCTGATAATTGTTGCTCTTGGACAAGTATCCACAGTTGTGGAATGCCTTCGAGAGGAAAGTACTTTTCATAATCAATCTTGTCAAAACAAAGTAGTTGATTCCTCAACAAGTTGTGGAGAATGTGGTTCAAGCATTGCTGGATTGCAAATGGAAATGACTTTGATTATGATAGTGATGTGATTGTCGACCACAGCTGAAAGCTCGACCTAATCGCTCATATTTGGTCCCTCCCGTAGTGGAAGTAGACTAAGGTTTTGAGATCTATCAAATAAAACATAAGTATTTCATGCTTGATTAATGCACATGAATTTTTATAGTTATGCTATAAATTTGATAGTGAATAATTTATGCTTCATTTGCATTAGATAACATATTTAATGTTTTCAGGATGAATCAACAAGCATAAGAATTTACATTCAAGGGAAAGAAAACTTTATTGAAGATGGACATGAGATTCAGAGGGAGTCTAACAATCTATCAGAAGCAACCTTGGATGAGAAGGTGAAGAGGTTGATGCATGTACTTGGAGCTTCAGATGGAAGCCAAATTATCATGAATGTTTGGTGTTGCCAAGCATGGGGATAAATCCACAGTTTATTACATTCACTCATGTTATTATGGAATCAGACAAGAACATTTTTGTATGAGAAACTACTCCTACGAATAATGTTATGATCAAAATTTCAACATGATCATGTACCAGATGATGAGAGTCTCTTGGAGCAAGATATTTTCATGATTGGGGCCATGTATGTTTTGTAACAGAGGGAGCTACTAAAGGATATCCCAAAATTGATTTTCAAGGATCTCAATCATTTTGATTTAGAAGGGCATGCCATATCAAGATGGTTTCCCTAGTGACCAGGAAACTATAAAAGGCCAAAGGATTCTGATTCAAATGATGTAGTACCATGTAAGTGGGCTAGAAGGTTCTTATGCAGATATCTAGGTCATGATATTTCTAGACAGATGGATAAGTTGTTGGATCAAAGGGCATTCAAGAAAAGAGCTTGATACAAACAAAAGAACAAATACATGACCTGCTGGTAGAAGGTTGATATTAGATTCAAAGGGAATTTGATAGTTCATCTAAAAGAAACCTTGGACAAGAAGGTTAGGAGGTTGTTGCAAGACCTTAAAATTTGAAGGGAGCATCTAGAGGATCTGATTCACTTTGATCTTCAAGGAATTTGGTCATATTGGTTCAAAGGGAGTCAACAATGGAGATGCAAAATATATAAGAGATATAGTGCATAAGTATGCTATTCAAGGTACATTATCACTATAGAACAAATGGTTGATATTCTCATCAAGTTTCTTGCTAGAGGTAAGGTTGTGTACCTTCAAGATAAACTTGGCATGTTGGGGAATGAAGCCTTAGATGAAAAGGAGTTTCATCTATTATCTTGTATGTTATTGGATTCTTCTCCTTGAGAGAGAAGTCTAAGGTGAAAGCCCTTGTTTCCACCCTTTGGGATGAGCCATGATGGATCCACCCTCTGACACGAGTCAAGGTGGATTTCACATGTGTGACTCCAAGACCTATGGGCCCTCCTGTGAACATTGGAGAAAGGTGACGACTTTTTGACAATGAACACTTGTATTTGATGATTACAAGGTGACGATCTTGTAATGGGGATTCGTTATGGTAGACAGTTATATGTCTGTGCACATACCATAATAGGGTTATATGTAAATGGAATGTAATGTTCTTATTTACTATATCATTGTATCACGATTTGAGGTGATATGAAAATTAGGTATCACGATCTAAGGTGATTCCTCATATCAAGGTGATATGAAAATTAGGTATCACGATCTAAGGTGATTCCTCATATCAAGGTGGTATGAAAATTGGGTATCACATGTTAGGTGATTCCTCATATCACATGTTAGGTGATTTTGAAAACTGGGTATCACATGTTAGGTGATTCCTCATATCACATGTTAGGTGATATTGAAACTAGGTATCACATGTTAGGTGATTCCTCATATCACATGTTAAGTGATATGTAAAACTTAGTATTACATATTGATTGGACCCTATGAAACATATCACATAGTGACATGTCTCTATGTAAACTTAGTATCCATATGACAGACATCATGAGACGTATTGTCATTAGACATACCATGGATATTTATGAGCTATGGTGAACATCATGTGACTTGATAATCTTGCATATACCGTATCTCCTGATATCACAGTGGGGTGATATCTCATCTCTTTTAAAATTAATGATTTATTACCTTGATGGATTTTATCTTCTCTAGCTAAGAAGGAGTGTTGATGTTTTGTATGGCTATAGTTAGGGTTATATGTGTTAACAAGGGAGACCACAACACATTATGTTTGATCATCCTCCCTAGCTAAGAGGGAGTGTTAATGTTTGTAGCTTCAGTCGTATGATCACTTGGAATACATATAATACTTAGATATTGATTAATAATAATAAATTATATTTGTGTGTGTGTGTGTGTTATATTATTATTATATATTATTCTAATATATGATTGATTAATGAAACATTATAAAATGAATAGACATGTCCTATGAAGGGACATGTCTCTCATAGCCTCATTCCCAATATAAATAAGAGAGATTGTTGCATTTGGAAAACACATACCGTATCCAATTTAGGCAGTGCTATTACATTTGCAGGGATCCTTAAAATCTCAACACCACTTCGCCCATGTTATTTTTCACCATTCTTTCATCAGGTACGTAGTGACTTGCCAAAGTGCTGATCAGATCGGATGACAGGATGGGAACTGGGTGTGCTGTTGCATTCACCAGAGAATAGTACACTAATGAAGTGCAGTCCTCGAATCTTCCTACTGGTTGGGCACACTTAACCAGGTAGTCGTTCCAACTGACATTGCCAATGTCAATGTCTATGATCTCAACATGTAAATTGCTCACCTTGGAGGGCAGATGATAACCTTTAAACTGATACTTCATAGCTGGTGAAATAATATTTTCTGTCATTCCTGCAAAGAGCAAAGGACATGAATCAGTACACATCCAATCACATGAAAGAGAAGAAAAAATTCTAAAAAACAAAACATCCTAAAAAACTAAGCCTCAAAAGGCTCTGAGAAGTCAATTTCGGCCTTTCGGACTTTCGGGGGTACAAGACCACCAAAACTTCGATAGGGCCAAAATGCCGAAAAAGGGGAACCTCCAACCAAAGATCAAGTTCGGTGGTTTCAGAGAGGCCCTCTTTCAGACTTCAGCAAATCAGAGGTGAAAGATTTTCAGAGTGTGAAACCTTCAAAACGCCGAAGAGGAGTCTTGGTAACTATCGAAGATAAAAATGCACACGAATTTCGGACTGCGAAAACTTATGATTTTCAACAAATCGAATGTGAAGTAGTTTCAAAGTCCGAATGCCGTGAAACGCTAAAGACGTGGCACTTGGACAAATTTTGGAGAAAAACCCGAGAGTTTAGGACTACAAAAGTCCAAAAACTCTGATGTCTGAAACTATCAAAATGAGGGTTTTCTGTCACGACTCAAAAACGAGTCTGACGGCAAGTTCGACCATGAACTCAAGGCCAGGGGATCAAAGGGGACAACCTTGTGATCCCAAAGGCAGGGCTAGGCCGGCCGACGTAGACAAATCCTAGTGGCTGATAGAACCCTAGCTAAACTAAGCAAACAATCCCTAACTAAAATGACTAAACAAACAACGAAACCAAACCCAAGGAATAGAAGAACAAAGAAGACACCAACCTGGAAGACAAGCTTGAAGACAAACGACCACCAAGAAGCAAACGAGAAAGTCAGAGAGCGGAAACAAGTCGAGAAGACAAAACACCGACAAGCTCCAAAAAACACGATCGCAAGAAGCACAAGTGAGGATAAAAGACCACTCACTGCCTTATATAGGAAACCAACGGGGGTGACATCAGACGTCCCCGTCAATCGGCCTTTCGACGTTTCGGGGGTCTCGGACCTCCAAAAGTCTGAAATGCTGAAAGGCCAACTCTCTTTGGAATGTCGAACCTTTCGGTGTCCGGACATCTGAAAGTCTGAAACCCATGGGTTTCGGAAATGCCCAAGGCTCGATCAGTTTTTGGACCTTTGGCACTTTCAGACCACCAAAAGTGCGAAACTGTGAAAGAGCGAAAAGGACAAACAACTAGACTCAAAAAACAAAAATCAACAATCGACTGACAAACAAACCAACTAAGACAAGCTAGAAAGATGGGGGGTCCTGAAGCCAAGAGGCTACAAAGGGGAACGTGGTTGTGGAATCACAACATTACTATTGAAGGGCCTTCCTTATGCGTTTGGTGGTTAGTTGTAGTGAAGAATTTGAGAGAATTGCATAATCTCTTCCCTTTGTTTGTTTAGAGTATCTTCTACCATAGATTTTATAGTATGTATTTGGTCTGACATCTTTGGCCGGCTATGCCTTAATGGAGGATAAATTGATAGGTTATGTGTCTCCAACCTAACTTTTGATAACCCAACCGTGTGTGATGTGACATATAGGAGAGTACATGCTTAAATACCAATAATTTAAATTCAGCAAGGAATTCAATACAAGGTAAGTGGTAACCTATAAGTATTGTGAAAATTATGGACAATAACATAAACTCAAAGACAAGAGTTGTGCATCTCTTAAAGTCATCAATAGTTTCCTTCAAAAGAGTGGAATCTATAGCATAAACTCAAGCACAAGAGTGGAATCCCAACAGTCTTCGGAAACCAACCAATTCAAAATGATCTCTAGAAAATAAAACCATAAACAAAATTACAAATATTTTTGAAAACTACAAAATTGGTAGCCCGACTTGGCGGGGCCATAACTTTCTACTCATCCCAAAATTTGAAATTTTTTGATATGCTAGAAAGGTATCAAAGAGAACTAGTTCATAGACTTAGAAATATGCCTTTGACAATCGTTCTAAGGAATCAACAACACATCCAATACCCAATTGCACTCCGAAGACCCTCAAAAATGTGATTTACTGCAATGTAGAAAATATCGAAAAATTTATATTTTCAATTTTTTTGGTTTTTCCCACTCTTGCCAGCTCCAAATTGCTCTAGACCTTCCCTAGCATGGCCTAGATCATCCCCGAACTATTTTGGGTGGGTTTTGTCATGTTCTGGATCAACTCCTGATCACTCTCGATATGAGCTGAATCACAATGGTGCTAGTGTTATGGCAATGATTTGAAAATTTTTCACTCACCTTAGAAGATTGCACTAGTTTGGTAGAGTTGAAAGAGAAGTTACATAGAGGATGGAACTTATTAAATGTCTATCTAGAGATGGGTTTTGATAATTTTAAAGACATCTTGGAGGGGATCTCTTTAAACTATGAGGTAAATGATCAGTCGATAGCACTAATATAAAGAGATCTTTCCAAGGAGTGCCTTCAAGTAGATGTCTATATGGTGCGAAATCAGTGATCTATTTTTTTTGTTTTACTTGAGCAGTTAAATTTTGTTTGTGATGACCCTTTTCTAAATAGTAACTAAACCAGATGTCTGTTTTTGCCATACACTTTATAAATACTTTTAACTAAACCAAATGTCTATTGTTTTCTTACTTTTTTTCTTGTATTCTACTTGGGCCGAGGGTATTTCTTTAGGTTTCCACTCATTGCCCGCATGTAGTCAGTCGCATTCTTATATATTTCTGTAATCTTGTCTAATCTGAGTAGGTTGGTTTTGTGACTCAAGAGCACACGACAAGATCCAGCAAGAACCATATTTATAGAAAGCTTTAACAACAATTTTTTTGTAGCAAGTAGCTTACCGTTGGTTTTACATTGCAGGTCAAACCTGAAGACATGGATGCTCATGCACCTCAAGATCTTCTGATTGTGAAGGTGGCATTCTCAAGGACTTTGGAGCTTGAGTAATATTTTATCAGATTCTGGAGTCTAAAAGAGCCCTTCTCATGAAACTTAGTCTGCGTCAAAGAAGGCAGATCCACATACAGCTTTAAATTTTGCATCATCCTCATGAGACTTGGATTGTATTCTGCTCAGGTTGATAACTGGATTTATTTCTCCGTACTCTTGATAATGCGATTTGATTAAATATTTAGCTACTCAGTTCAAGCTTTATCAAAGCCCTTCAGCTTCAAGTACAAAATATTAGGCCTGCTTAAAAATTGTTCAATTCAGGGCCAAACAGTTTTAGATTAAATTTGCTTATACATAAGATCTGAATTGATTACACGTCAGCATACACTGCACAAAAAAAAATATTGTACTGGGTGCATACTTAGTGTCTGATTTCAGAGTGGAGGAACAAACCAGTTTGGATTCAACCCATGTTAAGTTTTAGCACAACAAAAGATGTTGATGAAATCATACTCCACAGATCGACTCGACCCAATAAAAAGATAAAGTTACACTAGATGGACACATTCAACCCATGTTGGGTTTTTTGATTAATCACAATGTTTTAACTCTCGAAGACGGTGATGTTCTCTACATTCATCAAAAATTTGATATTGTCGTGGTTCAGTGCTTACCAAAATGAACCTGGTTGCCTACAAATTGGGCTTGCTTCTAATGTAGGTACAACTCAATAAATGGTCTATTCTATCTTGGCTACTAAAATAGGCACTCATTGGAACACAAACAAACATGCCTGTATCCATAACCTTTTCAACAAAAAATATTATAATTGTATCCATTCCAAAATAAGGAATAAGAACAACAATAGCCAGCTAAAAGAAAGCAGCTTCAGTGGTATCTGTAACTTCGTTGTGCATCATTTTCCTTGTATCCCTTGTATCCAACTCCCGGTTGATAGTGGTTCTGATTGAATCTGAGCATATTTATATCATGAAAAAATTTACATCGCTCTCCATAATGGCATCTACCCTGTAGAAAATGCCTGCATGGTTTTCTTTGCTGATCTCTTTGATAATCATTAATACTGTGTGCTGGCCTTGACCCCTGAAGTGGTGCATCAGATAGAGATGATATTGGTCTTGTATGCCCCATGAAGCCCTTGCTGGATGTAAAATGGGTATTTGAAGATAAAACACCTGCAGCTGAATAGACATCAGTTGAATATCCAATATTTGACTTCCCAATAAAATTATCGCCTGCATATGAGGAGACTGAAGATACAGGCACTGGAAGAGATTTGTCATTGGCTTCTGTAAGTGGCTTTCTCTCAAGCGTTCTCTTATCAGGATTTTTGTCAATGTTTTTGTTTGAGGTTGAAACAGCTTCTCTTGGTGCATGTCTCACTTGACGGGATCTGAAGTTCAATGCAAATATCAGAAATACAATTTAGGAGCTTATATAAAGGCTATATAACAAATATCCATGATTTAAGTAATCATATAAGTTTGGAAAATCCATCAGACGATATAACAATGGCATATAACAAAATAGTTCCATTAGCAAGCTAAGCAGTCAAAAAAAAAGTTTCTAATTTTGCTTCATGTAAGTTATTTACTTAACAGAATTCATCGATCAAGATAAAGACTGGTTCTTGCAACTGATGCAAAGGAGACTGTTCTGCTGAGATCAAGAAGCCCTCTGTGGTTTTGCTTCATCTCCAGACAGGGTCATTGTTGATGGAGCAGCTAAAGGAAACCCATATCTTTTGAGAAGAAAATGGGCAAACCTCATTTTTTTGGCATTGTATTTGGATGAAGATACAAACAATGTGGCAGTCTTTAGCTTTGAGCAAGGCAATTGAAAGAAATTTAGAGTAGAGACGGAAAAATTAAAAAGTGGAAGGATACTCATTTGATCTGATCAACAACAACTGCAGGCTTATGTTTACCAGTTCCAAAGAAAAATCTTTCAGCCATTATCAAACAAAAAGAATATGCAGTTACTGTCTGGACCTAAGTCACAAGGTTCGCCGAATTTTCGGCTCCAGGTTCGAAATTCGGCGAACCCAAATTTTTTTTTAAAAACTTGTTTAAATTCGGCCGAAATTCGTACGGCAAAAACAATAATATTTTATTCCGCATTTTTCTAGGGTTTTCGGCCAAAAATATGCATAAATAACCGCGTCCGGTTACGTTTAGAAAACATCAACTGCAAAACGTGTTTCGCGGCTAGGGTTTTTGAGTTTCGCGGCTAGGGTTTTCGAGCTACAGCAAGACACGACAGTCTGCACTGTTGTGGAGTGAGGGAAGAAAGGAAGAAAGGAACTGTGCGTAATTTTTGGCGACACTCGGCTCCAGCTCGGCTCCGCCATAGACACGACAGTCTGCAGCTCGGCTCCGCCTCCAGTCGACCAGCAAAGAGGGTCGTTTTTTGTTTAGTTTTTTAGGGTTAAAAATTTATAATTTTATACAATTTCGTTTTTTAGTTTATAACATAGTTTATAATAATATGTTTATAATATACCTTTTTAACATTTACATATGTTTATAATATAGTTTATAAAAAAATTTAAATTGATATTAAATTTAAAACATTACATAATTTAAAATAACTATTGAAATTTGAACATTTTACTTTTGTTTTATATTAAAACATATATACGTTTTTAAACTGTAATTATTTATATTAAAATATTATATTTATTTTTTAAATTGTAAATATTATATTTTTAATTATTTTTTATTATGTATTTTTTAATTTGTAAACTGCAAAACATTAATATTTTATATGTTTATTTAGTATTATTAATTTATTTATTATATATTATTTTATTTATTATTTTTAATTCGTAGGTTTGGATTGAAAAGTTCTTTGCTTGAAACTCATAAACATAGAAAAATTATATGAAAATCATTTCCACAAACCTTCCTAGAGCTAAGATCATATACTTATATTTTTTTGAAAATTATATAAGGCGAATTTTTTTTCGAATTTTTTCGACCTTGTCGAACTTCATCCGAACTTCATAGTTGTCGAACTCGAACTCGAACTCGAACCTTGTGACTTAGGTCTGGACCATTAATATGGGAATTTATTTATTTGGAAATTCTGAATTGAGAACTAAGTTACAGAAATTGGACTAGCCTTTGGGAGTTTTAAAATTGATAATCAGAATTGTGAGAACTTTGAAGAATCAACGACCCAATTATGTGGCAGTGTCTTTAGCTTTGAGAAAGGGAATCGAAAAATGTTGGAGTGAGGATTGAAATTTTTTTAAGTGGAAGGAACTCCAAGTTGGAAGGATCAACAAAAGAATATTATTGCTAATGTCGGACCTATGTTTAGCATCCAAAAACATTTCTCAGTCATATCAAACAAAAAGGAACTGCAGTTGCTGTTTGTGCTAATAACATGGGAATTCATTTATTTGAAAATTCTGAATTGAAAAATAAGTTACGGAAATTGGATTGGCCTTTGAAATTGTTAAATAATAAAATTGATTATCAGAGTTCTGGGAACTTTGAAGAAACAACGACCAAATAAAGGGACAGATAACATTTTGATATAAATATCATGGTAATAGTTATTTTATAAAGTTTGCAGATGTTGAGCAAGTGAGATGGAGTTAATCCCAGCACTAGTTCTCATCATTTCCAGAAGTGTGAGCTCTTTTTCTTTTGAGGCTTGGCATGTGTGAGTTTCTATTTAGCAATCCTGGACAACAAGCTAATAGCAGTTAGCATAATGTTAATGCCTACCTGTGCCTGAAAGCTTTCCTCCATGGAAACAATGGAAGAGAATGGGTGGTATGATGATAGCCAAGAGACAATTTGTAATGAGAAAATGTGTTTCCTGTCCCTGGAAGAGTGTTTATATGATAATACAGTATATATGCTGAACATAGTTGGTCGGGCAATTTGTGCAGAACTCAACAATAGAAATATGTGTTGGTGAGAGTTTAAGGGTTGAAGTTGGATAATTTTTTCATGGGGAATTGGAGGACTTATAGTAACCCATCCCAATACTTAATGCCATTTTTTGCGCCTCTTGGATGCTTTACTCAAGTTACTATCAGCAAATAATTTCACTATTTTCAAAAAACCAAATTGGCATGAGTGAATTGTTATTTAGCAGTCCTGGACACTGAGTTAGTAGCAGTTAGCATGAAATTGCTGCCTAACTGTTCGTGAAGAATCCTCCATGGAAACAGTGGACAAGAATGTGTGGTATGATGATAGCCAAGAGACAATTTCTAATGAGAATATGTCATTGGTATTAATAATACAGTGTACAAGTTGTAACTCTGACTGGACAGGAGAGTCACTGTGTATCTATAGTCGGTGGGAGAGTTTATGCTGAACTGCAATATTGAAATGGGTGAATCTGTTCCTAAAAGTAATAGAAGGAACTTTTGGTGAGAGTTATGGGTTCGAGTTGGATAATATTTTGCATGGGGGAATCAGTGGACTCATAGAAACCACTTTTTGCACCTCTTGGGAGCCTTACTCAATTTACTAGTGAATTAAAATAAGAAATTTCCATGCAAAGCACACGCCTTGCTTTCTCTTTACACAACCTCATTATCTTCAAGGTTATTTTGATTTTAAATGTTGGTAAATATCCTTTTAAAATTTTAAATAGGAAGTTGCATTATTAAACAAACATGAGACTTAGCAGCAATCCACTAGGTGGGAAAGCATTAACTATACATTTAATGTTACGAATTTCCATGCAGTTCCATTCTGTATAAAGCAGGGCTGCAAACTTGCAAGGAAACCATATTTTGTGAATTTTGTATCTTGTCGAGCATCATATGAATGTCATGGGTCAGAAAATCAAAATCCACACTTAAGCTTAAGAAAGGTACTATATAGTATACTTCAATTTCTAATTTTCTTTAACAGACAGTCATGTCAGATTATCTTCAAATTATTAATTCTACAGATTTACAAAATTTAACAGACCCCTTGTCACCATTCCTAGGCAAAACTTGCAGTATTATAAAAAAAATGCAGACCGAAATATCGAAGATCACAAATAATCTCATTGACAAACAAAAACAATCAAAGAATATATTAAGAGCACAAGAAAAGTGTATCACATTTCACCAAACTAAAGAAGAAAATCCTAAAACTAACTGATAACTAAAATGAATGATTTGACTAAAACACAGAAATGCATTCTACTTCATTAAACAAAACATCCTTGAAATACACTAAGATTCCATGCAACCTAAATAAGCGTAAAGTTTTTCACTTGCCTGTTGTTTTCCTTCATATGTACTCTCACATCTCTAGCACTACGAGCATGAAATCCTCTAGAATGCTTCTCATTGAGCACTTTCTTTCTATCCTCTTCATTAGGCCATGGCTGCATTTTTAAAACATTCAATCAGGAATACAAGAAAATCTCAATCTTGAAAGTCTGTAAACTCAATGATAAGAAAGTACATTCACCTGCCGAACAGTTTGTAGTTTGTAAAGATTACGCCCTTTGATAAGAAGCGGGTGCAATGGGGGCAAAGGCTTCTCACCTTTGCTCCAAAGAACTTCTATCTTCAAAAATGTAGAAGATACATTTAGCTGATGCATTCATTTATATTGAATACAAATATAGAAACTTGTAGGCGTGAAAATAAGGATAAACTTATCTTGCAAACTTGAATCACTCATAAGGAACAAGCATATTACCAAATCTCAATAAAACATTTCAGAAACATTTCATCCTTGTTTTATTACAAATAATACTAAAAATTGGAATTTAGAGGTTAATGATTGCTAAGCATCAAAGCATATATGAATGAACACAAATATGTAGCACTAATAGTCAAAGTGCTAAGCTCACTGTAAAAGCATATATTGCTAGGCATCAAGCATATATTATGAATGAACACAAATATAGAAACAGTCAAAGTGCTAAACTCACTGTAAAAGTATGTTGCTGCTTAGCTGCGCCATAACTTTCCTTAACAATTCGCCCTGCAACACATCGAGTACCAATAGGTGGACCTGTGGCACTTCTTGAAGCAATACTATACCTAAATTCAAGATATAACAAAATTACAATCAGGTCATGCAACAACAAGGACTCCAGTTTGCACCTAAAGCAAGAACCAATAAGTGAAATAACTCTTAGTCCACATGGTACTCTTACATTTCATATACTTTTTGTTCAAACATAACAATATCCCCAGTACAGGCATCACCTGAAAAATAAGGAAAATAAGCAACAAGGTGTGTCCTATATAAACTAATCATAGAAAAAGTATAAGATAGATCAAAACCATACTACAAAATAGACACGTCCATGAGCAAAACCAAAGACAATCTTAAAACCCCATCCTCTGACCTTTACAGTTCAACACAAAACTTGACTTTGGGTATTTTTGTTCACCGCTACCATCCTTTATCCTGACAATAATCCAAGAACATGCATAAAACAGATTAAACCCTTACTGATAAGAACTGTGCACAAATTAAGCAAGCTTGGATCTATCTAAATAACCAGTCAAATGATTAGAAGGGTGAACATACTCAAGGTGCTCCTGAATCCGCTCAATAAGAACTGCTTTCTTTCCTGATAGTCTTAGCCCATGCTTCCTAAGGTACAGCTTACACTGTTCCACTTTTAGCTTGTCCAGCTTACCCTCTGGTACCATTAAATAAATTGATTATTAAGGATGTCTAAAATATTTGTCCTAATTCCTAGAAAGCATTGTACATTTCATATATAAGCATTTTGAAGAACACTTATTAATTTATTATGTATCACATTGCCAGAGAACAATAATAAGAACAGAAAATTGCAGAAACTAAACAAATTATAGCCAATTATTTTTATTTCTTCGTCACAAATACCACTTCAAACATATAAAAAACATAAATGGCCTGAATATCTGGAGAAAATCTAATAATGTTATATGATGTTGAGTCTGACTAATAGATAAAACTTGATTATATTTACCTTTCTCCAAAACAAAATATATACTAAAGGGCTGCCATGGAATTCTATTAAGGGTGTATAAACGAAGCCTTGAGACAAGGTACTCTTGGAAAGAATATAATCAAAGGAATCATCAAGTTTATGCCCAAAGATGGAGATAAATCCTTGATCAAGAAGTGGAGGCCTATTGCACTTTTGAATGTGTCCTATAAGATTCTGGCCAAAATGCTGGCTACTAGGCTTACTGATATCCTACCCAAATTTGCCAATAGCACACAAACTGGCTTTGTCAAAGGGAGGTACATATTGTAAGACTTTATCACAAGCTAGGAATCAATGGAATGGGCTAGATATTCAAAGCAAAAAGCTTCTATGCTGCTTCTAGATTTAAGAAGCTTCTAGATTTTGAGAAGGCATATAATCATCAAGTTATTGCCCAAAGATGGAGATAAATCCTTGATCAAGAATCGAAGGCCTATTACACTTTTGAATGTGTCCTATAAGATTCTGGCCAAAATGCTGGCTACTAGGCTTACTGATTCCTACCCAAATTTGCCAATAGCATACAAACTAGCTTTGTCAAAGGGAGGTATATACTGGAAAACTTGATCACAAGTTGGGAATCAATGGAATGGGCAATAGCATACAAACTAGCTTTGTCAAAGGGAGGTATATACTGGAAAACTTGATCACAAGTTGGGAATCAATGGAATGGGCAAGATATTCTAAGCAGAAAGCTTCTACGCTGCTTCTAGATTTCAAGAAGGCATATATCATCAAGTTATTGCCCAAAGATGGAGATAAATCCCTGATCAAGGATTGGAAGCCTATTACACTTCTGAATGTGTCCTATAAGATTCTGGCCAAAATGCTGGCTACTGATATCCTACCCAAATTTATCAATAGCACACAAACTTGATTAAGGATATACCGGCTTCGTCAAAGGGAAGTATATGCTGGAAAACTGGATCACAAGCTGGGAATCAATGTAATGGGCCAGTTATTTTAAGCAGAAAGCTGCTATGCTGGCCTATTACACTTTTGAATGTGTCCTATAAGATTCTGGCCAAAATGCTGGCTACTGATATCCTACCCAAATTTATCAATAGCACACAAACTTGATTAAGGATATACTGGCTTCGTCAAAGGGAAGTATATGCTGGAAAACTGGTTCACAAGCTGGGAATCAATGGAATGGGCCAGTTATTTTAAGCAGAAAGCTGCTATGCTGCTTCTAGACTTCGAGAAGGCATATAATCATCAAGTTATTGTACAAAGATGGAGATAAATCCTTGATCAAGAATTGGAGGCCTATTACACTTTTGAATTAGTCCTATAATATTCTGGCCAAAATGCTGGCTACTAGGCTTACTGATATCCTACCCAAATTTATCAATAGCACACAAACTGGCTTCATTAAAGGAGGTATATACTGGAAAACTTGATCACAAGGTAGGAATCAATGGAAAGGACAGATATTCTAAGCAGAAAGTTGTTGTGCTGCTTCTAGATTTCAAGAAGGCATATGACAAGGTAGAGTGTATTAAAATTTCAAACCAGAATAATAAATTGGCAACAGATGAAATACAAAAATTCAAAAATAACATATAACACTAAAGAGTTATCCTAGGAAAACCCCTCCTCTTGAGGGAAACAACCCAGCCCACAAAAAGAGAGTGCCTTTATTCAGAATCTCAAAATCAATTACAAGATTGTTGCTTATGATTGAATCCTTCAGAACGATCAATCAATAAGCCTGATAATACTTATATTCAGATTTCTACACTTCTGATATATATCCAAAGTTCAAACAACCATACAAAATGCTTGTAAAATGTCTTTCACAAATTACTAGATGATCAAGAACAGATCGTTCGCAATTCACACAGAACAGAAAACATGTATCATCGCATCCACACTTTACTTCACAATAACAAAAACGAACAGAACAGAATACGATATGCAAATCGTCTCTCAACCAATACCGCAAGAGTAATAGCTGATACACAAAGGAATCTACATGAAGATTAAACAAAATGGCGGTTACACAATCAAACAGCATCTTCAATAAATGAATCAACAAATCCATTAAGAGGATAGTCGACGATAGTATATGAACCGACGATGACGTGAGGAAACTGTCGACTTCAACCTGCCAGCATTAACCAAGCACACGCACGATCCCATAACAGTAAACACTCAATGCAAGACCGTCAGCAAGGATGATGACATATGCCTGGATCCAAGTCAGCGATTGCATGGCACCAAGTGATGCAAATATGAAGAAGCACGAACACACAGAGGTAACAGAATATAGATAGAACTTCGCACAACAGAACATAGCAAAATACGTAGACAAAGTAACTGTTGCTGCTCGGGCTTAGAGAGATAATATGAAAACACTTCAAACTGGGATCATCCAAACCAGGAATAAGGAATAGCCTCTACTCGAAGAGGATCAATAACAGGATCAGAACGTCTCTACAACAGAGGACAATAGAAACAACGCCATCCATAATCACACAGATTTCTGAGAAGCTCGTTTAGACAAATTTAGGTATTAAGATCTTTCTTGCAACTATTAACTTCAACGGAGTGGTCATTCCTCCACATGCCCTTAAAAGCCTTTGGATTTCTACAAGAATTCTACAACGTGGTTAACACTCTTATTAGCGATGCTACAACACAGGTGGACATCAATGGATCACTTACTAGTCCATTCCAATTGGAGAGCTCTAGTAGGCAGGGATGCCCTCTAGCCCCTAAATTATTTGTGATTGCATATGATGCTCTCCATTATCTATTAAGGGATAACAGTATCTATTAACCAAGCACACGCATGATCCCATAATGGTAAACACTTGATGCAAGACTGCCAGCAAGGACGATAGCATATGCCTAGATCCAAGTCAGTGATTACATGTCACCAAGTGATGCAAATATGAAGAAGCATGAACACATGGAGGTAACAGAATATAGATAGAACTTTGCACAATAGAACATAGCAAAATACGTAGATAAAGGAACTGTTGCTGCTCGGGCTTAGAGAGATAATATGAAAACACTTCAAACTAGGAACATCCAAACCAGGAATAAGGAAGAGCCTCTACTCAAAGAGGATCAATAACAGGATCAGAACATCCATAGAAAAACAGAGGACAATAGAAACAACACCATCTATAATCACATAGATTTCTGAAAAGCTTGTTCAAACAAATTCAGGTATTAAGATCTTTCTCACAACTATTAACATCAACAGAGTGGTCATTCCTCCACATGACCTTACAAGCCTTTGGATTTCTACAAGAATTCTACAACGTGGTTAACACTCTTCTTAGCGATGCTACAACACAAGTGGATATCAATGGATCACTTACTAGTCCATTCCATTTGGAGAGGTCTAGTAGGTAGGGATGCCCACTAGCCTCTACATTATTCGTGATTGCATCTGATGCTCTCCATTATGTATTAAGGGATAACAGTATCTATTAACCAAGCACATGCATGATCCCATAGTGGTGAACGCTCAATGCAAGACTGCCAACAAGGACAATGACATATGCATTGATCCATGTCAGCGATCACATGGCACCAAGTGATGCAAATATGAAGAAGCACGAACACGCGGAGGTAACAGAATATAGATAGAACTTCGCACAATAGAACATAGAACAATACGTAGATAAAGGAACTACTGTTGCTCGGGCTTAGAGAGATAATATGAAAACACTTCAAACTGGGAACATCCAAACCAGGAATAAGGTAGAGCCTCTACTCGAAGAGGATCAATAACAGGATCAGAACATCTCTGCAACTCCATAGCAAAACAAAGGACAATAGAAACAACACCATTGATAATCACACATAGATTTTTGAGAAGCTCGTTCAAACAAATTTAGGTAATAAGATCTTTCTTGCAACTATTAACTTCAACAGAGTGGTCATTCCTCCACATGCCCTTAAAAGCCTTTGGATTCTACAAGAATTCTACAACATGGTTAACACTCTTCTTAGTGATGCTACAACAGAGGCGGACATCAATGGATCACTTACTAGTCCATTCCATTTGGAGAGGTCTAGTAGGCAGGGATGCTCACTAGCCCCTACATTATTTGTGATTGCATCTGATGCTCTCCATTATCTATTAAGGGATAACCGTAGCATCCCTAGAATCAAAGAGATATCACTTCCTCATAAGAGCGATATAATGAACATTCAATTTGTTGATGATACAGCAATTTTTTTAAATAGAAGAAGAAAACTTGAAGAACTTGATGAAGAATCACTAACACACCATTATTTTGGGATGGACTAACACACCTCCAAAATGGATTGAGAATCATTGTCTGCAGTGGGTGGGCCCAAACAAAATTGTAAGATACCTGGGAATTCCCGTTGTTGTGGATCCTAACTTGAAAGAGATGTGGCAGTAAATAAATACAAAAATTGAGAAGAAAATTGATAATTGGAATAAGCAAGCTTCAATTATGGGAGGCAGATTTCAAATCTGCCAAAAGATACTATCATCATATGATATCTACTATGCATCAGTCTGACTGTTTAGTAGTTATCAGGTAAATGAAATACAAAGAAATCAGGAATTGCTTATTGTCAGAAATCAGGAATAGTTATTCGGTCAATTAAGAGTGGTGTTACATGAGTAGGGGAGATGGGGGATTAGGTCTTAAGGACCTTAGGCTGCAAGAAATAGCCCTTGCTGATAAATGGATCATTAAAGCTTTTTAAGGCAATAAGCCTCGGAAGGTTCTCATTAGGAGCAACATTACCTCTGCTATTCCAAAAAGGACTAAGGCATGGAAAGGGCTTTCATTCTCTGATCTCCTCACTTGTAAACAATCCATCCAACTTCATGAGTTTGTGGAAAGCATGGAAACTCATTAAGAATAATTTTTGCAGCAGCAATAATCTGATCTATGGTGGAATATGGCGCATAATGGTAAGATCTTAGCCCTTCTCCAGGGATGTTCTGCAAAAAAATGGAATCACCTTGACATTAACTGTTTTAGTAAATTTAATATTCCTTCATCGTACTGAAGAACATTTACTGATCTTAGAGATGCATGCAATTATTTTAGTTTTCTTGTTCAATGTATTTCTGATCATGATCAATATATGAGAAAGTTCCTAACTTAACAAAATTAAGGCAAAGGATATTTATAATCAGTAAGATATGGTACAAACACTTCAAAAATCTTTGTCTAATTGCCTAGAGCCTGAAAAGGCCTGCTTCAGATGGAAGCTGTTATTGAGGCTGTCATACAAACAGCAACATGATGCTGATCCAATCTGCTATATTTGTAGAGAATTAGAATCTATTAAACACATCTTCGAATGTTTCTTTGCAAAAGAAATATGGCATATGTTTTGTAATGGTTTATACAATTGCAATATTGACAACCAGAGATGCTAATTAGAATTTCTAAGAAGCCATGTTGATTACATTGGAAAAATTCACAATCTTTTCTAGTTTTCTGGACTACTGAAACATTTTGGATTATTTGGAAGGCGAGAAACAGTGAAATTTTTAAAAGACTCACTTTTTATAATGTTGCCATGCAGGTCACATTGACCATGGAAATCTCAAACATGAAATCCCTCAAGCTTCTAGGAGATGGAATTATAATGGTGAACAGACAGGAGGTTTGCTATGGACACACCTGGGCATATAACAAAAAGTAATCCTATGTTTCACACAGAGCTCATGGAGTATCATAAAAAATACAATGAAGAAGCAGAACCATGCAAGGCAAAGAAGCAAAAAGAAGATCCATGGGCCAAGAGCTTCTTCAACTCGAGCAGGAACTCCAATTTTGATGAAGTTAGGTCCAATGAAAGCAGAGTTGATTGACTGTCTTAGTGGTTTTCTTAGCAAAAGTTATTTGTAATTTTGCTGTTTCTGTTTTATACTATTATGATATAGACTGGTTATAGGTATATTTCTTGAACAATGTGTTGGATCTGATCTGATGCAGTAGATAGTATAAACAATATGTTTTCTATCTGTAGGCTTTAAGCCTCTGATAATACCAGGATGACTTCTACCTCTTTTTTTTCAAATGATATTTAATACAAAAAATATATATACTAATAATAACACTTGAAATGATCTCTATACATTTTACGCCAAAACTCCCAAATCCAATTTGGTATGTTTTGTAGTTCTTCTATTCAGCACTACAACGAGAACTATTACAGAGTCCTTACTGTCACCTGGATGGTGACACTATCCTAACATCCGTACCCACATTTCCCAGTGACAAAATTTAAATGTAATTTTGTCGAACTCTTATTTATAAACATGGGCAACCTTTTTCAGAATGACAAACCTATATCCCACATCATATCTGTATCCAAATCTCCCATTATCAAATTGTTTGCAATCGAGATATTTTATAGCCATGCCTGACACTATAAATCCTTAATTAGAAACAACAGCAGCTTGAGAATTGCCCTCTTCTCACCAAACAAGAATTATTTAGGTGTAAATGTGTGCTTAGTGGTTGATAGAAATTAACAGAAGATAACTATTTAAAATTCTTCGTATGACAGGAATAAAGTCTCTCAAATAGTAAACACCTCTAGCAGGATGAATTCTCAAAATAATTCGATTAGCTCTTGTAAATAGTACGTCAGATGCCGTTTAACAGCTAAAATAAAACAAACACCTGAATATACAAATCTTAGTGAGGAGAATGCTTATACCAACCTTCAATGAGCGTTGCAACTTCCAAATAATCTTTCTCATCATTTTCATTTAATGAGGGTATTTCCAGATCTGGGCATTCTGCAACATCATCGCCAGATTCACAGCCCCCATCTCTGTTGTGTGTACAAAATATAAGTGATGATCAATAATTGACCCGAGCAGGAAAAAGAAATAATCAGGAATCAAAATATAACAAATGGGAACCACAGGTTAAATGATGAGAAACGGAAAAGTAATTGGCCTTTTGATGCGTCTAGTGATGAAAAACAGAGCTATATTGCTTGTCGGCTCTGCGGTCTGATATTTAATCAGGTGGCCGTCAAGCGAAGAGATACGGATTCAAACAATAGGGGTTTAGAATCCTAAACACCTAAAGGAAGGAGATTGACCTCCTGGAGTTGCGAATTCTGCGGTCATTAGGAAAATTCTTGAAAAAAGTTAAAAAGACATATTGCAGAAGAAACGGTGGAGAATATCATTCGGAGAAATAAGGTGAGGTGTTTTAACGCAAGGAAAAATGTGACTGAAATTCTGCTTGAAAAACCAAGCAAATAAAAGAAAATGAGAGTGAAAATGAAAATAGTGACAAAAGGAACTACCCCTCAATTTTAATCAACCAAATAAAAACATTAAGGAAGGGTAACTGGAAGTCCAGATGCCCTACAATCTTACAAAATACAAAATAGATATAACATTTACTCGTTGGAGCTTTGAATGGAAAGCCTTGAGCAGGCCTGTGTGAGCTGCTCACAGGATGAACCCTCACTTTCATTCTGGGTAAGGGCTTCTTCGTCCATGGCTTCTTCTTCCATGGCTCAAATGAACGCTGGAGTTACACCCTTTGCCCGCTGTTATTATAGTCGTTGCGTTTATTATTATGCTTAGCCCTCGGTCCGCTTTATCATTTAATAGTGGCCCTTTGAAATTTTGAAAAAGAGAGACGTTGAAGAGGAGCTTTATTTTTTTAGTTTGTTTTTTACCTAGTTAATGCATGTTGCGCCACGTTTCTTTCACCTTGCCCTTCAAGCCGCTCTCCTTTCAAATTATGTCCCACTTTCCCAAAGCAAGTTAATGGTTAGGTTGATAGTAAGATATACTTTATTTAATATATTAAAAAAATAAAATTACATAATGTAAAAAAATTATTTATTAGTGATAATAATTTGAAATGTAAACAAATTGATTTTAAAATATAAATAAAGTAAATACGAATGTACGTAGAAAATAAATTCAAGAGAATTATGTCCAATCTAGATACAAGAAAACGTATATCTAAGAGGGAAAAGCATCATAAAACATAGATTTGTGTGAGGTGGATTTGGGAAGGCTAATGCTTCACCTCAGTGAGCATCATGTAGATGCAATGAGTGCTAAGTATTCCATTCGTTCTCATGAGATTTGGGTTCTTGTGAAACACTACTCATGAACCATTGGTCAATTAGTTTGAATCAAAAACTACACAATTGAATCTTGATAATAATATCACAATTTGACTTGTTGTGGAAAATTTCTCCAACCTATTAATTGATGAGCTAAAGGGGCTCTATAATGAATGGTGCATACAGCATGACATTTTCTCAAGGTTTTGCAAATGGGGTTGCAAGGTAAGTGGGCTTTAACCTTAGAGGAAACTTCATAGTTAAGCATGTTTGATATGGAGCAATATTGGCATGGGTGACCTCTTAGGAAGGCCCAATGCTCTACCTCTATGAGCATCACATAGATGCAATAAGTGTTAAGTCTTTTGTTCATTCTCATAGAGATGGGTTTTTGTGAGCCACTACTCATGAACCATGGGTAAATGACTTTGACTCAAAAACTACATAGTTGAATTTTGATAGCAATATCACAATTTGACTCGCTATGAAAAATATCTTTGACTTATCAATTAATGAGCTAAAGAGGCTCTATAATGAATGTCTTATAAGGTACAAAACTTGTTGAAGGTTCTTCAAATGGTCTTGCAAGCTAAGTGGGCTTAACTTTAAAAGAAACTCCATGGTTAAGTGTGCTTGATTTGTAGCAATACAAGGACGAGTGACCTCCCAAGAAGGCCTAATGCTTCACCTCGGTGAGCATCACATAAATGCAATGAGTGTTAAGTGTTCCATTCATTCTCATGGAAGATGGGTTCTTATGAACTACTCATGAACCATGGGTCAATGAGTTTGACTCAACAACTAAAACTATAAAGTTATATAAATTTTAGGTACTAACTTTTTTTTTAAATATTATAATTACTTTTAAATGGTAAGTGGTGGTATGTTATTGTGCCCATCAAAATTCAAAGCTTTGTCATGCAAGCTTGTATATTTTAATTATAATTAAATTAATATTAAAAATATATTATAATAAAATTTATCCATCTTTGCTTATAATTAAATTTAACCGTCTTTGCTTATATATAGTTAAATTCACATTTATTAAATTTATTAATTATTTCACCATAATTATAATTATTTAATAAACACTGCAAGAATTAAATGTTAAAATTTACTTCCATTATAAATCTTAATCTGACCAAGTTCTTCCTGGCTCTGCGTGTTGCATTTTGTCTGGGGCGGTTGTTGGTATTTTGTGGGGGAGGCATGCAAGGTACGCACTAAATCAAAGGCGTGGAGAGTTTGGCTAGGGCTTGTGTGCCCTAGCTATGGATTCACTGCCTTCTCCTATGTTTGTTTATAGGAATTTCTCTTTCGGTCTTCGGAGTTTTTGGCGACAGCAGAATACTCTTTCAATATTCGAGAAAAGGATTTTTGTGGCTTCAGTGTATCTTAGTGAAGGTTTTCGAAAGCAAGTTAGGGTTTTTGTTTCTCTGATATTTGCATGGCTCATCTTGGAGGATCTCAGAGTCTGGTGACCTCGGTGGTTCCGGATACCTCTGATCCATCCCCTTTTATATGTGCATGTGATAAAAATGTGAATAAGGGTACTGATGAGGGTGATATCTCTTTGAAAGGAGTTTTGAAAATCAAGAAGGTGAATGGGTGTTTGGAAATAACTCAAGAGCGCCAGGTCTTCGTTAATCAACCAGAATCAGTTGTGGATGACATTGCATACTAGAGTAATCATGCTCTTATCTACAAATTTTTGGGACTTCGCCTTTCCTTACCAGTTCTAGAATCATGGGCCAGAAAAGTTTGGAATCTTGAAGAAGACATGGAGATAGTATTGGAATCCAATAATTATTTTTTGGTTATCTTCTCTTGCATGGTGGATAGACATAAAGTTTTTAAAGGAGGCCCATATTTCTTTAACTAGGTTAGACTCTTTGTTTTGTGGCATGTGAGCTTCAACTCTGCAGAGGAGCTCCCCTCGCAAGTTCCTATTTGGATTTTTCTTCCAAGGCTTTCTATGGCTATTTTAGCCCACCATTAAATATCAGAGGTGACTCAGATCAGGGACTTCAGTTCCAAATCAATATAGATGGGGCTAAAGGCCCTAAAATCTCCAAGGAGAAGGCTTTCATAAACCCTTAGGGTTTTATTTCATATTGGCATCACTTTATTCTAACTTGAAGTTGATCGATTGGCTTAGTCATAAGCCACTTAAGTGACCCACAAGACAAATTTTGTTGTGGTGGCCCTTTTGTTTCATCGATAGTATTTTTTTGTATAATGATGAATGCACGTGGTTGTTAATAGTAGACTCTCACTTCGCCATTATACATTGGAAAAGAGGACAAGGGGATCCCAAAATGTAGTCCTCTTTTAGGTGAAAATCAGATCAGCACAGTCCAAGTAGATAAAGGGTGCTAATGCAAGATCTACACCTAAGAAAAGTTAATTCTAGGATCATTTTATTTTTGTGGGTTCTTTTCTGTTTAATGTATAGAAATGTAATGTAAAAGAAGTGTGATGAATGGGTAAGTAAAGTAAACATTCATGCGATGAAAAATGATCTAGTGTACCAAAATAAGTGATATGGAAGAGAGAGAGAGAGGGGGGGGAACTCAAGGCTAGTAGAGGATACAACTTCAAATCTGTAGAAACCCTGTCATAATGTATCAAAATTGAAAAATGGACAAAGATTTGGAAATCTGAGAGCTACAACTTCTTGCTATGAAAATATGAGAGTTCCAGGAATAGGCCAATGTTGTGAAATCTGGATCGTCCTATAGAGAATATATGTGACTGCTGTAGTGAAATAGATTACCATTGTGATTGATCTTTTCACCAGCCATTGATATATATTTATATCTTTTGAATAGTCATGTCTTGAAGAGTCATGACCATATAATAATATAATATGACAATTATGGTGATAACCATAATTGTCTACTATAACCATAATAAATATATAATTAACTATAATAATGACAATAATATAATATATATCATTGCATTATAATATTATCATTACAATATTAATAATATGATAATGATAATCATACATACACACACACACACACACACACACACACACACACACACACATTATTATAATGAAGAGTTGTGATATTTATATATATACATATATATACACACACACATTATTATAATGAAGAGTTGTGATATTTATATATATACATATATACATACATATATATATATATATATATATATATATATATATATATATATATATATATATATATATATATATATATATGTATATGTATATATATATGTATATGTATATGTATATGTATATGTATATGTATATGTATATGTATATGTATGTATGTATGTGTGTATGTCTGTATGTATGTATGTATGTATGCATGCATGCATGCATGCATCCATGCATGCATGCATGCATGCATGCATACATACATACATACATACATACATACATACATACATACATACATACATACATACATATATATATATATATATATATATATATATATATATATATATATATATATATATATATAACAATACGAATGAAGCTATATCTTAACACTCCCTCTTAGCGAGTGAGTATTAAATATCAAAAGTCTATCATGACATCCGCCATTTTGGGACGCACAAGTTAATGTAGTCTCGCCATGAAAACAGACTTGAATATCATGATCTCCGCACAGTCGGGACACACAATTAAGTAGTCTATCATGATATGGTTTCGTTATTACACAACCAGTAATAACAAGAGTCAAGATCTCCACACAGTCGAGACACACACTTAAGTAGTCTATCTTGACACTTTGGTTAACTATTTACAAGATCGTCACCTTGAAATGTTAACCCACGCACAAATGATCATTTTTTACACAATATTGCAATATACATTTTTATATTTATTCATGAATAAAAAACCCATAAAGTCACCTTGACTCTTCTCAAAGGGTGGATCCACTCTGGCTCATCCAGAGAGTGGAAATCAAGACTTCCACCTTAGAATTGTCTATCAAAGACAAGAATTATTTAAAAAATTCAAGTCAAACTCTCAGTCATGATAATTTAAAACCAACAACTCAATGTTGTCTAGCCATGAACATAATACAGTCTGAAACACATCATGACGGTTTGAAACCAACAACTTAATGTTGTCTAACCATGATATAGTTATTGCACAACAAGTAATAACATAGCATTCAGGATACCTTCTTTTCACCTAATAAGGCTTTATTCCTCAACATACCAAGGTTATCTGAAGGTACACAATCTTCTTTCTAGCAAGATGCTTGGTAAGAGTATTGGTGGTTTGTTCTTTAGTTTGCACGATCTCATAGTCTTGGTGAATTCTGAGATTACAAAGTATACACCATCTTGACATGTTATACTCCCTCTGAATTTGTATGACCAAGATCCTGGGGTGCCAACTTAATTTGATCTTCTAGCTTCTCTTTCTAACATATAACCTTCTCACATGGTAATAACCATAATTGTCTACTATAATTTCTTGATTATTAGAGAACCAACAAAACATGGTCTACTCCCTCTAAATCAAGATCCTCGAATGTCCACTAATGCAAATCTTTTAATTTCTCCATCTATCACAAAGGCATACCCTATTTATATACTCAATTCGGTGTCACTACAGGATGTCATTTCATACTTTCCTTCCTAAGAGAACCAATACGAATAATCTGAATAGTCAATCAGCTAGCATAAGATGCATTTTGATCTTTTCCAAGGCCACAATATTAACACTCCCTCTTGGACTTGAGGGAAGATAATAAAGACCTCTAGTATTCTATCCACGTGCATCTCATCAGTGATTCTATCCACAAGTTCCCATTATTATAATCTCAGATTTGTTTTACCTTCAATTGTGAACTCCCTCTTAATCAATATGATTGAGATTGTCACAAGTTAACTGAATTGTACATGCTCCCTCTGAAGCTCAAGCTCATCAACTTCTTGACCTCTTGAAAATGTCAGACTTTCTCTGAATCTGAATTTCATATGCTTTTATCCTGAAAATATGTTAGAGATAGATTACAAATAGTTTATAAAACTAAACTATCTCGTACAAAAATACAAATGATAGAAGCATACAAGATTTATTATTTAATGAATTACAAATTGAAAATTCATATGCATTAATAAAGCATGGAATACTTATCTCTATATACATATGATACTCCTTGTAATTCACAACAAACTTATGAAAACCAGTTGAGCACACCGCACCATTTAATGGTCTTGTTACAACTCGATTCCCATATGCTTTGTTTCTAAGATACAGCTATACAAAATGCTTCACATTAGAAAAATCTTGGAATTGAATAATATATAGTCTTTGGAGACCAAGAGATTATTTCCACTCATGGCAGTTAAGGGACTAAAGAAGCCAAACCCACTCTGTTGGTAATAGACCCCAATAATCTTAAGAACATCATTCTCACAGAAGTATTGATACATGTGTTTCTTCAATTTTCCACGTACTCCTCTCAAACATTATCTCTTTCAATACGGAGTCTTAATGATTGATCCATCTGATGAGTCATTGATGGACAGTCATTTTTCTTAGTACCTCAATCTTTTGTTGACTCCATAATTGCATTACACAACGATGTTTACAGTGACACCATTGCTTGTATGTCCAATAAGATATCTTATGCATCTTTGCATTGTGTTAATTCAAGATGTGATTATGTCTTCAACAGAATGACAATATGAACTACAATCTCATACATCATACCAAAGTGCAGCAAATAAAATCTTATTCCTTAGCTTAAAAGGTGCTAAGTATAAATTTTGTGGTAGTATAGATATATTTGTTCAACCCTTGTAGATTATTCTCCTAGTGCAAATGATGTCACTTGCATTATAGGCTCAATATTCCAACTCTATGCAGACATAGCTTTCAGTTTTACACAAAGAGGATGAACTCTTAAGGCTTGTCAGTATTGTATATGGCCTTCAGAATCTCTGAAGAATATCTTTAACTAATCTGATTTTTTTTACTCACTCTTTATTCTCTGTTCAGTGATTTCAAATGTTCTTCTTCCACATATATCTCAGAGTAAATACAATACACATGTAGACAGTTTAGACTTGTGGGGAAGTTTCAAACTTCCATATAACTCCCATCTACTCTAGTAGGAAGTCTACACCCTTCCGATGTTAAGAGCATCATACGATAAACAAAGTAATAGTTGGAAGACTCAGATGACGTGCACCAGGCACCACGCATGGTAAGTGAAATATATCATGCGAGGATCTTTGTCAATTATGAGCTCCCAATGGCAAGTTTCCCCTCTACACATGAAAATACGCATCAATCCTTCACTGGTGATGACCAAATTAATGAATCGATAAAAGAAATACCTAATATTGTCGCAAGGTTTATAATTTAGGAAATTGTATATAATAAGTGAGCACTTTTTGTAAAGTTGATAAAGTTATCGTATGATATATGAAATCAATGATGCATGGTTTCCTCTTCAATCAAGCATCTAATGAACACCTTTTCTACAATGCTCCACAAACATGGCCAGCTATACATATCGATGTGCAGATTCAACAATTCTGATTCTCAAGACACAATTTCACATATGTATCATGATCTTGCATTTGACCTTTTTCTCACCACTGGCACTTTACTTTCATGTCGAGTACAGATGTCTTAGTGCCTCTAAACTCATGACTAGGGAATTCAGGAAGAATGAAGAGGGTTGTCATTCTCCCTATCAAATTCTAAAAATGCTTATCGAACAATCAATGCCGCATCAAATAGTTTCTGAGGCACATGTGTGATAATCTGTATTGATTGCAATAAATAGTTATCCACAACATTGAACACATCCTTACGTTCAATATTCATTAGAAGATTATTGAATATCGTTTATTCTATCTTGTCGAATATAAAGGGTCCTACGATACTGATTTCTTCTCAATCAACCGTAGTGCCCTTTTAATTGTGTTTTTGTCTATGATAATTGTTTATCCTCTGCATTATTCCATCTCAATCATTTCCTTGATTAATTGCTATTGATATATATAAATAATACTTGTTGGTGCATGAATAAGGCTAAGTGGTAGTAAGGTGATGCCATTCTTATTGCAATCCTTTGTCAATGCTATATGGATTAAGGAGTCGAAAGAAGCAATATCCTTTTCTGTCTGTAATAGTCATCTCCAACACATTTAAACTGAGGTTTTCTTCCTATTGTCGTGTATGTGCTTAACATATTCTTTTTGCCTTTGCTTATCGTATTGTCACCGCCCTTTCATAATGATTAGATTTTAATAATAATAATCACTGTGTTTGTCATCGCCATCTCCTTGGATATGCTGCATTGATATATATCTTTGTCTATCGTATCTCATAATCTAATCTAATATTAGTAATATTACAAGGATCTGTGTGTGTTGTGGTTATTAAAACTACTAATTCTCCCAAGCGATTGTTCTCCATTTAAGTATATATATTTCTTCTCCTGCTGAGTCTGCATTCCATACTGTATATTTTTTATCCTTTCATGATTCTATTTTATTTTATTCTCTTATAGGTTAGGCTCTGATACCATGTTGTGAAATCTGGATCATCCTATAGAGAATATATGTGACTGCTATAGTGAAATAGATTACCATTGTGATTGATCTTTTCACCAGCCAGTGATATATATTTATATCTTTTGAATAGTCATGTCTTGAAGAGTCATGACCATATAATAATATAATATGACAATTATGGTGATAACCATAATTGTCTACTATAACCATAATAAATATATAATTAACTATAATAATGACAATAATATAATATATATCATTGCATTATAATATTATCATTACTATATTAATAATATGATAATGATAATAGTATAATATAAATATCACAACTCTTCATTATATATATATATATATATATATATATATATATATATATATATATATATATATATATATATATATATATATATATATATATATATATATATATATATATATATATATATATATATATATATATATATATATATATATATATATATATATATATATATATATATATATATATATATATATATATATATATATATATATAACAATATGAATGAAGCTATATCTTAACAGTCAACTTGAGGTGACCTATACCAATATACCTCAGAGGGCTGAAATCAAAGGTCTCAGGACTGTGACTGAAACGTTATCTCTAGATTTGCACTTTTTGATCTAAAACTCTACAAATATGCACCTATACATAAGATAATGGGAAATTATTTACAGAAAGGGGCTTGCCTTGGTCAATCCCCTATATAGGAATTAACCTTGAAATGAGATAATTAAAGTATGTAAAACAAGATAAATGTAATTAAACCTTGCATGTTAAAAACCCTTGTGGATGGATCCATATCTCTTACCACAAAGATGTCCACTTACTTGCATGTATGTTGAATGTAGGATGTCTTCACTAATGCAATAGATCAATACTTTCTATTCAAATATCATCGATGTATGAATGCTTGATATGAAGAAGGAAGAAGAATGAATTATGTAGATCTCGTCCCTTAATAGCCAACTCCTTTTCTTCCTATGGAGAAAGAAGCTAGATATATAGAAGGAAATGTGCCAATGCTTAATGGATGAATGTGTGTTTTCTTGAGCTCCTTGAATACACAATAGCTTTCTTGTAGATTGCTTGCACTTGGTTGCATGAAGAATGGATTATGATCTGAGAGGAAGAAGCCTCATTTTATAGAGGTTCTAGAATGCAAATTCACAAAGGCCAATAGAGGAAAGCAATAAAATGAAAATACTTTGCATCAGGCCGTGAAACACTTCAAAATTAATGCCTCGGGGTATAGTTTGACTCATGTCAACCTATATCGCTATAGGTCAACTCTAGTCCACCTATACCTGGTAGTGTTAATTTTGAGGTTAATGAGAAGGGTTTTGAGAAGCATTTGAAATTCGGAGGAAAAAAGGATAGATAAGTGGGAACGTGAAAATACATCCAAGATAGAGAAGAGCACTAAAATGGGGTCCAATTTTTCCTAGCGCTTCCAAATTAATGGGTGCTAACTTTTTAGGACTATAGATTTATCCCCCACTTTAGGAGGAGTATGAGGAAAACTCATGTTCATGGTAAAGTAGATCCAATGCATAAGATAGTCCTATCAAGCCAAAGAGACAAGGAAACATCAAGCCCCCAAGTGACTTAAGTCCTCATCGAATCTAAGACTAAGATAAGACAGACGTCACTAACAAGAGAGAGAGAGAGAGAGAGAGAGAGAGAGAGAGAGAGAGAGAGAGAGAGAGAGAGAGAGATATATATATATATATATATATATATGATTACTTAGTCCCAATAAGATTATATGTTTTACTATGAATCACACAAAGAAAGTGCCACAAAATATGGCATTTAAACTCTAGTGGGGTTTGTGTGTCATGCTAGTCAATCCATCTAGGACCTTTCTTTAAGGATTGTATGTCCAAAAGGGGTTCAACAAGAGAGATTTGTCTTTAAGGATTGTGTATCCATAAGGGATCCAAATGTAAAGGCATCATCAAAAATAGTATGTGTGTGTCTGCAGAATGTGAGTGGAGTGTATTCCCCTACATTAAAGCTATTGCAAACATATTAACGGGAGCAATGGCTTTAGCAAAGCATAGATGCATCCACTAGAGACATTTCCACTATGGCATGCCCCCAAGAAAGAACAAGTCAAGGGAAATGAGCACATGAAAAAAGAGAGCACATAAGGGATCTACCAACTCTGGGATCAGTATGATCATATGATACTATATGAAATATTATGTTAAAATGAAATATTATCATTCCCCAAAGGAAATAGAACTACAACACAATGGAAGAAAGATGCATAAGAGTTACAAAGAAAAGTCTTTTTGGGTTGGCATCATGGAAACTAAAAAGAATAGGTTCTACTATTTGGCATCATCCCAAATGGACAACACAAAGGAACATTTACAAACAATGGCATATGTACAACATAACGTGTAATGACATATAGAAGAAAGAAAAGAGATACAAATAGATGAATATTTACGACATGTCGATTCCTTTATCACCTTGTGCCAACAAAGAAACAAAGGTCATTTAAATAAATCTAAACAAACATATAACAAGAAACACATTATGGGGGAAACATATTATAACAGGTAAACACACAAATTCCACCGCACAAGAGGAGCTAATAAAGTGAATCGCCTAGCCCCCCTCTCTCGGTCCATAGTGTCTAGGGAAGGTGGACAAATCACAAGAGGAAAAATGTCAAGCACGATAGAAGAAACAATAGCCAATTCCAAAAAAGGACCATGTTGTGAAGATAAGTCATTGTGTTCATTACTAGAAGTGATAGATAATTGTTGTGAAAGAATAACTGGTAAATAATTATCAAGATCAATAGTCTCATACATATCATCAGGATCACTAGCATGCATATCATTATTAGTATCATGAATATCATCATCAAGAATAGATTGATTCCTTCATTCTATAATTCCATTCTGATGATGGGTTTGGGGAGATGACATATATCTCCTTATTCCATTATCTTTCCAATATGCATTAAATTCACCTGGATTAAACTCTCCACCTCTATCTGATCTCAAACATTTTAGCATCAATCTTGTCATTATCTCAACCATAGCTCTAAAGATTTTGAATTTGTCAAAATCTTTTCATTTTCTCTTCAAGAATGTAACATGCATCATCCTTGAATAGTCATCAATAAATAGTACAAAATTTTTGTCACCATAATAACTCCTAGTCCTAGTAGGACCACATAAATCTGTATGCACCAAATCTTATAACAATCCACTTTAATATTATTTCTTTCTTTTAAAACTAGATCTTTTTAGCTTCCCCAACTAAAATTCCTTACACATAGAATTATCAGGTTTCAAAAATGTAGGTAGATCTCTTGCAGCATGTGCAACACTTGTCTCACAATATTATCAAATTTTACATGACAAAGTCTCTTATGCCACAACTGTCATCAACTCTAGCAATCAAATATTTGTCCTTTGTACTATCCAAATGAAAAACATTACCTCTGGTCTTGGTTCCTGGTGCAATTCCATTTCCAAAGCTTCTTTTGTTTATGTATTCCCATCTTTTAATTCCAACATGTATCCTTTACCAACAAGATGCCCAACACTCAAAATACTACGCTTTAAACCATCAACATATAAGACATCATTAGTATTATTCTTACCATCAAGTGTAATCAAACCTTTCCCTTTGATAAAATAAGGAGTATTGTCACAAAATTTGACAACATCACCATCATACCTTTTCAATTTCACATATTTTTTATTATCTCCAATCATATTATGTGAACAACCACTACCTATTACCCATTCATCTTTTACCTCAATATGTGCAGTTAGGGATTTCTCTTCATTCAATAAAGTAGGATTTTCATCTCTAATAGAAATAAAGACAATCTCTTCTTCACTCTTCTTTACTCTTCATCAATCTCACCCTCACTAGCATAATAACATTTCTTATGATATTTGGCTGGAATTTTCTAGGCTTATGCTTCGGCACTCTTTCAGGACATCTAGAAGCAAAATAACCAATCTTATTGCAAGAAAGACATTTCAAAGGTATCTTCCCTTCATACTTACCTGCTCCCTTAGGTAATCTTTTTGTAATCAAGGCTTCTAGCTCTTCCATCTTTCTTTCATCTTATTAAATCTTTTCCCATTCCTTAGCACATCTAGATCCAAACTTGGATAAACTTGAAGAACTCTCACCAAAATCATAATTCACATTATCCTTAGAAATGGTATCTTTAAATGCAAATTCATATTTAGGAAGATTATCATAAAATCTAGTCATTTCAAAAGCAAATAACTTACCAACTAATGAATCTCTTTTCACCTTTTAAATAGTATTGATCTCTTCAATTGTAGAAACTTTGTTGTCATAAGAAAGAGACAAAGATCTCATGATTTTAGAAATAATTGCATCCTCATCTATTGTTTCACCAGCACTTCTGATTCCATAAACAAATTTCATCGCTTTCTAAACATCGGCTTGAATATTCTCATCTTCACTCATCCTCAAGGATTCCAACTTCTCTTTCAGGCTCTGTAACTTCACTTGCTTCACACAAGAGTCTCATTCATATATTGCTTCAAGTTTTATCCATACCTCAAGTGAAATTTCTAATTCCATGACATTTTTCTATTCGGCATCTGGTAAGGCACTCAACAAGGCTTCCTTGTCTCTCATGTTATATCTAAATTTTGTCTTCTCATCAGCACTAGCAACAACCAAATTTACAAGAGGCTTGTAATATTTTTTTGTAGCATCCCAATATTCTTCTCCATTGCATCCCAAATGTGTAATTATTATTCCCTTCCATAAAGATTAATTGATTTCATCAAATCTCAGACAATCCTTAAAAATTTCCATCCTAGATCACCTCAAGTGGTCAAGCTTCAAAAAGAGGATCTATCTCTTATACCAATTCATAGAAATAAGGTAGCACACAAATTGAGAGGGGGAGTGAATCAATTGTGTCAAAACCAAAACTTAACCAATGCTTAACTCCATTTCTTAGATGTTTAAAGATAAACATTAAGAATACATAACACCATGATTTTTGCATAGAAACTTGATTAAGGGAAAAATCATGGTGGGGATCAAGCACACTAGATGATGTACTAGTACATATAACTCTATTAAAGGTACAAAAGGGAATGTACATGCATTTAGGCTCACTTCCTAGAGTTCACTTCTCAAATACAAATTAGAGAAACAACCCTTGGACAAAATCTTGAAATACAGCTAGGGATACAACCCCAAAATGGATTAGTGTCCATTATGGACAACAGTCCACTAATTTTGTGAGCTAGCCGATAGAATCTTAAACATCCCAATACAACTCCAATGAAGTAAAAATCTTGTCTAATGGCTTTTTAGATTTCACTCATACCTCTTTGCACATCCACGGATATTCCAACTAACATCACTATCTCGTGTCCATTCCATGCCATCACAATTACAAATGATTTTACCTTTAAATATATTACATCAACTTATCACAACAAGGTCGGCCAGGGACCTAGAATTAAAAAATATTATAAGGAGTAATACACAATCCTAGGTGTGATCCAAGACATGTCAACTAAGACATATCTAGGACCTGAATCTCCATCCATAAACATGCTATGATCCAAAGATCATGCCTCAAATATTCACAACATGCTAACTCACCAAGTCGGTCAAGGATACCAACACATCACATGAAAATATTTGAATCTGAACACACAACCTAATGCAATCCACCAACACAAGTAGAACATGATCTAGAAACGTTAGAAAGAAACATAAACTATCATAACAACAAAAACATCTCTATCTCAAAATCTATAATTGTCTCTACACTGTTCATTAGGAACACTAAACATCAACCTTTGTCACTCAAGAAAAATAGCTTGCCAGCATCCAAATCATGAACCATCTAAGTTGAAGACACACATCCATGTCCTAAACTCACCACTAGGTTAGCAACTAAAAATATTGCATAACTGATCCTCACCAATCCAAAAATTATAACATTGTCTCTACTAAAGTAACTAGAAAATTGTCCTATGATAAATCAACCACAACTTCCTCAAATCATCAAGCGAACCTCCACAACTTGAAAAAGATCAAGTACATATGTTTCAAAATATATCTATAGCTTTGTAGAAACTAATATCACATACATTGTCCATGTTGAACCAGAACTTCTAACTAAAAAACTAGGAAACTATCAAGAATTAAAAAATATGTAAAAACCAATGACAAAATATTAATGTCATCATATATATGCATGAAATCTCCATAAGGGACAACAAAGGAAGTGTGAGATTAATTCCCTAATATTTTATTAAAGGAGATTAAAAATTCAAGGAAACAAAGCTTCATATCTAAAGAGGTCAATTTTAAAGTCTAAAGATAGAGGAAGAAGAGAACATTATTTTTGTCCTTCTCTAGGTTGATGCAATTGTTAGTTTTGTTAGGCCTAACTTGGTGAAGAACTAAAGGAAATCATAGTTGCAAAGAAGATACTTATATCTTCACCCCTAAGGTTTCATCCCAAGGTAGTTGTAATTGAAGAAGCTAAAGACATGAATAAACTAACCATGGATGAGTTACATGGGTCTCTATTTGCTAATGTGATGACGTTTCAAAATGAAAAATACTCAAGAAAGAAGACTTCTTCGAAGGCATTCAAGAAGAAAGGAAATTCAGACTTTTATGATGAGTTGGATTTGGACGTGAATTATTTTTTAGAAAGTTTCAAAGAGGTTTCAATAGACATAAAGGTAAATTACCTTTCAAATGATTTAATTGTGGAAAAATTAGTCATATTGTAGATCAAACTATAAATAGAAGACCAACCATATTTAACATGTAGAATGGTTTGACTTCTAAGGAAAAAGGATGCTCATCTAAAGATTCGATGAAAATTACTCTAGAAATGAAAATAAAACCATACTCACAATGATGTAAACCCTAATAAAAGATGGGATAATTATGTACCCCCAAAATGATGTTAAGATAGATTTTAAAAGAGCATCATTGTGCTTATGATGAAACCAAGAATCTAAAGAAAAGTATAGTAAAACAAGGATTGCAACTTTTAAAAGATTTCAAAATCAAAGAAAATTTAGAAATGTAGATTATAGAGCTAAAAGTGCATGTGGAAGAAGCAAAAGGTAAAAAATGATACCATAAAAAAAAGGTTAAAGACCAAAGAGAAGGCTTCTGAAAGGCTTAAAATGAAATTAGTATTTATGGGGAAGAATTTGGAGAAAACAAATAGATAGCTATGAAAAAATGTAAAGTTTGAAAAGATCACTGACATATTAGATGGGATTATTTACTATTAAAGTGCATCACAAATTAAGATCAATATTGGATTTAAGGAAAAAAAATAGATTAGTAAGGTTTCCAAGGAATCCATGAAGAAAAGTGTAGAAGATTCGTATGTTCTTGTTTCTGGAACTTTAGGATTGGATCAGCCTAAGATTACTAGGGACAACAAGGAAGAAGATGAAGGGTTCATCCATGTTCAAAGATATAAGAAAAGGTCTAGAAGACTAAATCGGGGAAGGTAAGCATACAACACAAGGTTTAATCCTTCTTTTTACTAGATACTATTTTAAATACAATTATTATGGATATAATTACAATAAATTTGTACACATTACAAAATATTTTAAAAGAAATTTGTTGAAAGCATCTAAATTGGATTGAAAGGGAAGTACCTCTACTAATAATAATAACTCTAAGAAGGCATGGAAAATAAGGCAAGAAGAAAAAATTATGGAAAATTCACAAATTATTCATATTGAATTTCATGATCAATCTAAGATATGTATCTAGATATAAAGGTTACATTGGTGCATCTACTATGGAAGAATGTTTGAAACCATAGAAGGAATTTTTGGTGAGTCTTTTATGGATTGCTACAACAAAAAAGATGATGACTTTATTGAGAAAAAGGAAACATAATGTTGTTGGGAAAGAGAAACAAAAACTAGCCTTGGTATTAAAGGAAGAATATAACAATACTTTTGATGGCTTCATGTATAATATGAGAGAGATAAAGAGATCTATCTTATTTGATGGTGTAGAGTGATGTAGGAGCATCTCAGGTGTAAGGGCAATCTTGCATCACCCTTAAATATTTTTGTTTTGTCTTTTCAATAAGAGTTATTTTCAGTACAAAGTTACTATCTATGGAAACTTACTATTTTTAGTAAGTTGGTCATACGAGCTTGAAATGTTTTGATTTCACAAGTGGAGGTTCATCTTAGTCATATCAGTTTGTTTGTTGAGTTTCATTGCCAGACCATCTGTATTGGTGAAGTTATTAAGTTTTTTGGGTACAAAATATTTGAGCTCAATTTTGAAGGTCTTAGAGGCTCCGAAACAAGGTTGAACCCCAGCTAACTAGAGCCTGCAGGAGTCAAGTGTTGTAGATCAGGAGCTGTCATTTCTGAAAAGTGGTTATAATAGTAAAATAGAGCTACGATTAAAAGGTTATGGCCTCTGAAAGTTGGGCTACCTAAAAATATAATTTGTAATTGTTTTGAGTCGACCCTAGTGTAATAAAAAATGAAAAAAAAAATAATTCTAGGGGTGGTCGGCCTCAATGGCTAAAATTTTAGAACCTTCTCAGGTGGTGGAAAATTGCCTATATAAGGAAGGCCCATAGTATTTTCGAGGGAAATTTTGGGTAGTTATTCGAGGTTTTGTCTTACATAATATTGTAAGGAAAATGCCCATGTGGCTCTACATATTGTAATTGTAAAATTTTTAATTCCACCATGTGTGGAGATAATAAGAAACCCATTTTATGTTCTTGCAAATTGTTGTTGTGTCTCTACTTTCATTATGTGTTTTTGGTATTAAAGGGAGTACCCTTCATCAAGTGGTATTAGAGCAGGATTTCTTGAGTGTGTAGACAAATCACCGACTATGACGTAGTTTGCACCAAGACTGTGGTTTAGGGTTTCAATGATAAGTGCAAAAATGCCTCCAAAAAAGGAACTTGGCAGAAGATTCGGAGGTGTGCCACCTAAGGTTAGAGCCCTCTAGAGACAAGTGCAAGCATTGCAAGAAGAGATTTGCAGGGGAATGAATCTTGTAGTAAGAGATGAAAGTAAAGATGAAGTTGAAGAAGAAGGAAATGTTGATCAGGAAGGAGAAGGAGAATTTCTGAACCAAGAGGAAGAAAGGCTTTTTCGGGCCATTTCCAAGATTAGAAAAAGACCTAAGATTGAGGTTCCTAAATTTTTAGAAAATCTTAACCCAAAGAAATTGATTGACTAGATCGATGAATTAGAAGAATATTTTGAGTATGAAGATATTGAGGATCCTAATAGGGTCAAGTTTGTGAAGGCCATACTGAAGGCTCATACAAAAATCTGGTGGCAGGAGATTCAATTGGAGCAAAATAGAAGATGAAAGGAGAAAATTACAAGATAGGATCGCATGGTAGATAAATTGAAGTGACAATTCCTTCATGTTGATTATGAGCTTGATCTACTGAAAAAATGCATGGGCTGAAGGAAGAAGGGATTTCTATTTAGGAGTATACAGAGGAGTTCCATCAAGTCCTCATCAAGATAGGCCATGCAGAAGATGATAAGGATAAATTTTCTTATTGCCTTAATGGGTTGAGGCCAAGTATTCAAGAGGAGTTGAATTTGGTGTGAATGAATAGTATTGAAGAGGCATACCGGTTTTCCCTAAGAGTAGAGGAAAAGTTGAATAAGAAGTTTGAGAGAAGGAAACGTTGAAGAGGTGGTGGTGGAAGATCTAGTGGACGGTCTTATGGAGGTTGAAATGAAGATCATAAAAAGAAGGATGAGGCCAATAGCAGTCAAAATTAGAGGGGAAATAATTTCAATCATTTCCATGATGAGAATAATAGAGATCAGAGAGGAAGATGAAGAGGAGAAAGATTAGGAAGAGGAGGCTTCCATGGAACATGTTTTCACTGTGGAGAAGGAGATCATAGGGAATATGAGTGTCCACAATACCAAGGAAGGACAAACAAGAGAAATGAAGGCTAGGCTAGAGTTGAACATGTGGATGAAGATGCCAAATCATCATATTTTGAAGATGCTAAAAGAGGACAAGCCCTAGTTAACAGAAGATTCCTGCTGAGTGGTGAGAATGAACCTGAGCAAAGGAGGAGCTTGTTTTGCACTAGGTGAAAGTGTGAGGATAAGGGTTGTGATGTCATTATCGATAGTGGAAGCACTAAAAATTTGGTTTCAGAAGAGATGGTCAAAAATTTAAAGATCAAGAGGTAGAAATACCCACACCCATACTCAATCACCTGGGTGCAAGATACCACAAGGTCATGGTCAATGAATAGTGCCTAGTGAATTTCAAGATTGGGGGATACCATGATAATGTACTATGTGATATCATACCTATGGATGCATGTCATGTGTTGTTAGGTAGGTCATGGTAGTTTGAGAAGTGTGGTGTATATGATGGTTGTGCGAATACCTATTCCCTGACAAAGGATGGAGTGTGCCATAAGCTAAAGTCATTAAAGGACATTGAAAAAAAGGTATGTATTAATGCAAGAATAAGTTTTGTTGATGGAATAAAATTCCTAGAGGGTATGAGGCATGAGCATATGTGTTTTTCTTAAATTCCAAAAGTTGGTAAAGAGGAAGTAGAAGATATACCTATAGAAGTTGCAGATTTGTCGAATGAGTTTCAGGATATTATATCCGATAATATGTCAGATGGATTACCACTAGTAAGGAAGATCAGTCATTAGATGGACTTGATTCCAGGAGCCAGTTTTCCAAATAAGGAAGCACATAGAATGACACCAGCAAAAAGTGAAGAGTTGTACAAAGAAGTACAAGAGTTGTTGTAGAAGATATTGATTCGAGAGAATCTGAGTCCATGTGTTGTCACAAAAGTATTAGCACCAAAGAATAATGGAGAATGGAGGATGTGTACATATTCTAGGGCTATAAACAAGACTGTAATCAAGTACAAGTCTCTATTACCGCATATGGATGATATTATGGACTGTTTGAGTGGATCTGTGTATTTCACAAAGATAGATCTAAAGAGTGGATATCATCAAATTTTGATTAGAGAAGGAGATGAATGGAAGACTACCTTCAAGATAAAGGAAGGGTCGTATGAGTGGTTAGTCATGCATGTTGAGTGAACCAATGCACCAAGCACTTTCATACGGCTCATGAATGAGGTTTTGAAGGAATTTCTGGATAAGTTTGTCATTGTTTATCTAGATGATATTTTTATCTTTAGTAAGACATTGGAGCAACATATAATGCATGTTTGTAGGGTGTTTGATAAGTTAAGGGAAGAGAAATTATTGATTAATTTGAAGAAGTGCAGTTTTGTAAAGAAGGAGTTAGTGTATATGGGATTTGTAGTTCCAAAAGAAGGTCTAAAAATAGACCTAGAGAAAGCAAAGGATATCCTTGAATGGCCTACTCCAAGGAGTGCTACTGATGTAAGATCTTTTCATGGTTTGGCTAGATTTTATAGAAATCTTATCAGGAGTTTTAGTAGTGTGTGTGGGCCATTGACTAAAATAATGAGAGGAGATAGGAAAGAGTTTAAGTGGACTACAAGGGCAGATAAGAGTTTTAAAGTGTTGAAACAAAAAGTTATAGAACAACTTATTTTAGCACTTCTAGATTTTAATAAGGTATTTGACGTAGTCAAGGATGGTGGATCCAATTAAGGATAGTCCAAACCTTGCAGCTAATAAAACAACACAGTAGAATACTCAACAATGCAACATAAGTAATTGTTTAAACTTTGATTTTCATTAACATTCCCAACTGTAAGGCCTTCCGAGTTAGGGCCAATTACAATCAGTAAATAATTCTGCAAGATCTACAACAGATCCAATACAAAACTCAGCTAGTTCAGCTCTAAAGATAATCATAAGATGATGGAAACCCTAAGGCAGATCTAAAATTGAGCTTGCAAGCCTCCAAGAAATCTCCTTGTTCCCAAATATGCAACCGCTAGCTCTACTTTTACAAACTATTTGATAAGAATCAGATCTGCAAGATCATGGAAGATCTTTTCCACAACTTCACCAACTCTAGCTTCAAGCTACACATCTGACCTCTCAGATCTGCTAAGTTGTGTCCCTCTCAATGCTCCCAAGAACTACCTAAACATCTAACCCAAACACCCCTTAAATACTAATCATTAGCCACAAGTTGGCAAGATGAAATCCCAAACCCTTCCTAACAAATATTAAATGTCATACAAGTCAGCTTAAAAAATGTATACAAACATTTAATTCAGCATGTTGGCCTCTAGATCCACTTAGGGAGAATCCAACAAAATATACAAGTAATAAATGCACCAAGTCAGCCCAACAAATCACACAGAACTCTAGTCAGCAAGCTAGATCTACCAAGTAATAGTGAAATAATCGAGCAAGCCAAGCATCATCGAGCACTAGTGTTGACCAAGCACAGCAGGCATGACCAAGTAACACTTTCACCGAGCGCCAGAGACTACCGAGTTCCTTCAGTGACCGAACTTCCTTCAATGACCGAGGTCATCGGTCAAGGCTGCAATCGAGAAAAACTGGCCAAAATACAAACACTTATGTAGTTTCACCTAGCACACAGAATGCCCCTACCTCAACCTTGGATGCCCCTGCATCAGTATTTCAAGTAGATTGTGATGCTAGTAGTATTGAAATAGGAGCTATTTTGAGCGAAGAAGCTAAACCTATTGCTTATTTTAGTGAGAATTTAAATGATGCTAGGAGGAAATATTTTATTTATGATTAGGAATTTTATGCTATAGTTTAGGCATTGAAAATGTGGAGATGCTAATTGCTTCCTAATGAGTTTTTTTGTATACTTATCATCAAGCTTTACATTATTTTAACAGTCAAGGAAAGTTGAAGCAGAGGCATTTGAAATGGGTTGATTTTTTATATAGTTACACTTTTTTTTTTGAAACACAGGAGCAAAAATTTTAACGGGGTTGTAGATGCACTTAGTAGAAGGAAAATTTTTCTAACAAAGATGCAAATTAAGGTGGTTGGGTTCAAGGAACTCAAGAGTTTGTATCCAGAGGATCCTGATTTTGCTGAAGCTTGGAAAGCTTGTACATAACTTGTTACTCTAGATAGAATGCAGTGGTTGGATTTCATCATCCAGGATGACACTCTATTTAGAGGGATTTAGTTGTGCATTCCACAAAGCTCTATGAGGGAGAATCTCATCAAGGAGAAGCACAGTGGAGGATTGGCTGGATATTTTGGTCGAGATAAAACCCTTTCTCTAATTAGTGAGAATTATTGCTAGCCACAGTTGCAGTAAGATGTCAAGAAGTTCGTACAAAGTTGTAGAGTATGTCAAATAGAAAAAGGATCAAAGAAGAATACAGGGTTGTATCATCCATTACTTATACTAGAGAAACTATGGGGATATTAGTATAGAATTTGTTCTTGGTTTTCCAAGGACTCAGTGGAGGCATGATTCAATTTTTGTGGTGGTTGACAGACTTTCAAAAATGGCACATTTCATTCCTTGTAAGAAGACTAATGATGTTGTTCATGTGGCAGAATTATTTTTCAAAGAAGTTGTGAGACTACATAATTTACCAAAGAGTATAGTTTCAGATCAAGACACTAAGTTTGTTTGATATTTCTGGCAAACATTGTGGAAGAAGCTAAAGATAGATTTGAAGTTTATCTGATGTAGGAGCATCTCGAGTTCTTGGAAATCCTGTGTCACCAAAAAGATGTTTGAAGTTTTCTATGTTGCTCAGTTCCTTCTTTGATCGATTTGGTTTGGTGTTGCTCAGTTTTCTTTGTTTACCGATGTTGGTCGGTTATCTCTCTGGTGCTCGATTAATTCCCTGGCCCTCGATGATGCTTGTCTGGCACTTGGTTATCCTTGCTTACCAAGTTGTTTGTTTTGGATTTCTATTAAGGCTGACTCTTGCAATTAATTTTGGTTGTGGATTTAATGTTGGTATCTATAATTGTGAAACATGTGGACCTAGATCTGGTTGTTCCTTCCGTTGATGATGGATCGGAAGGCCGACTTATTTGGTAGCCCCTTGTATATAATGTAATCTTTGCTTGTAGTTTAGGGGGTAGTTTTTTGGAGTTAGAGGATAGAATCTAGAAGTTGGAAGATTATTGCAAATCCTCGCATGTTGGAGGACTTTTGTACTTGATTGTAGTATTTGGCCTAAACTAGGAAGGCCTTACAACACAACATGTATAAATCAATTGAAATAAATATATGAAATGTTCTGCATTCTCTCTCTTGCTTGTGTGTTTGTTGTTTTCGGGTGTGATCTCTACAAGGTAGATCTAGTTAGGGCATGCCTTTGGCCCCTACCCCATCCATCCTTTGTGTTAGGTGGTATCAGAGAGAGGTGAAATCTGGATCTAGGTTTGCAAACCTAGGTTTGAGGGTTCCTTCTTGTCAAACCCTAGTTAATTTTTTGTGGGGTAGGAGATTGCGATGTGGCCTGCAATTGCAGAGGGTTTCAAGATAGTTCATGGGAGGTGAGATGCGGATCCAAGATTGGTAGACATGTTGAGACAACTTGCTGCTAGATTATAAGCTCTTGAAATAGCCTAGAGAAGAGGAAAACATCCTGAAGATGTTAGTGATGATGAAATTAAGGAAGAACAAAGTGATGGAGAACCTATGCCTACGATGGATCAAGATGAGGAAATATTGTTGAAAGCTTTGACAAATCAGAAGTCTACACCACATTTCAATCCTCTTGAGTATAGTGGAAAATTGGATTTTGATGAATTGATGGACCGGATCACCAAGGTGGAGAAGTAATTTGAGTATGAAAATGTTCCTAAGGAAAAGAAGGTGAAAATTGCTAGTACTAAGTTGAAAAGTCATGCATCCTTATGTTGGGAACATCTGTAGTTGGTCAGAAAGAGGAAAGGAAAAGACAAAATTAAGGTATGGAATAAAATGGTGAATAAATTGAAAGGAAAGTTCTAACCTTATGATTATCAGATTAACCTAGTTAGGCGAATGTAAAGTTCAAGGCAGAAAGATAGCTCGGTAAAAGAATATATTGAAGAATTCTATAGATTAGATATCAGATTTAGGCATGATGAAGATGATGTGGAAAGAATTAATAGGTAACTGAATGGATTGAGAGTTTCTATCCAAGAAGAAATTAGTTTGGTCAAATTGGAGAACATTGAAGAGGCTTATTAATTTGCATTAAAAGTTGAGGAGAAATTGAACAAGAGACATGAGAAAAGGAAAAGAGGTAGAGGTGGTAGATTCCCTAGAGGAAGAGGTAGATCTTATGGTGAAAATAGTAGATATGAACCTAAAAAGACAAATCTAGATAAAGGCAAGACTGAGTGGAAAGGTGAAAGTTATGCTAGAGGAAGAGGTAGTAATTATCGAGGTGGTTATAACATAGGTGGTTTCTGAGTCCAACTTGTTACAATTGTGGAGAAGAAGGACATAGATCATTTGAGTGTACACATGCAAGTAAGAAGGTCAGTAATAGTAGAAAGGCTTTGGTACAAGAAGATTCACCGAATGAACCTGAAAAGGAAAAGAACTTGATGGTAAGGAGAGCACTTTGGAGTGAAAATAATAAGATCTTGTAAGGAAAAGTTTGTTCAAGACTAGATGTAGAGTTTTTGATGAAGTATGGAAGATAATCATTGACAGTGGTAGCTTGGAGAACTTGGCATATGAGGAAATGGTTACAAAGTTGCAATTGAAAAGGTTGGAATATTGGAAGCCCTATTAGATTTCATGGATCAAAGATGAGCATACACTCTTGGTAAGTGAACAATGTTATGTGAATTTGAAAATTGGAAAGTACTATGATAAGGTGTTATGTGATATCATGCCTATGGATTGTTGCCACATTTTGTTGGGTAGACCTTGGCAATATAATAAACATGCTATATATCATGGGAGATTGCATAAATACACTATTTAGGCTGATGGGAGAAGACAAATCTTGTTACCTTTGATTGAAGAACCTGCTAGTAATGTTTGTACATCTATGAAAGTTTTCTTGATGGAAGGAAGAAAGTTTGCTAAGGATTTGAATAAGAATGATTATGTTTTATTGTGATTCCTAACAAACTGAGTAAGAAAATAGAAGATAGTATCCCTGAAGAGATTGATAAGTTATTCATTGAGTATAGTGAGATCATTTCTAATAATTGACTTGATGGTTTTCCACTGAAGAGAAGCATTGATCATTGCATGGATCTAATCCCTGGAGCTAGTTTACTGAATAAGGCACCACATCAGTTGACACCTACCGAGAATCAGGAATTGAATTGACAGATTGAAGAATTATTGTAGAAAGGTTTGATCTGAGAAAATTTGAGTCCTTATGTGATACCTACTACATTAGCACCTAAGAAGAATGGAGAATGGAGAATGTGTACTGATTCTAGAGAAATCAACAAGATAACAGTGAAATATAGGTTTCCTATACCGAGAATGGATGACATAATGGATAGTTTGACTGGAGTAAAATATTTTACCAAATTGATTTGAAAAGTGGGTATCGTCAGATCAAATTAGATAAGGTGATGAGTGGAAGACTACTTTCAAGATAAAAGAAGGTTTGTATGAGTGGTTGGTTATGCCTTTCGGTTTAACTAATGCACTGAGTACTTTTATGAGGTAGATGAATGAAGTTTTGAAGAAATTATTAGGTAAATTTATGATTGTATACCTTGATGATATTCTGATATTCAGTAAGACCAGAGAAGAACATTTATTGCATGTAAAACAAGTATTGCAGAGGTTGAAAGAAGAAAAGTTGCTAATAAATTTGAAAAAGTGTTCTTTCATGAAAGAGGAGGTTGTGTATTTGGGATTTGTGATTTCAGCTGATGGTTTGAAATGTATCCTAAAAAGGTTGAAGCTATTTTGAATTGGCCTACACTTGAAAATGTTAGTGAGGTAAGATCATTTCATGGTTTCACAAGTTTTTACCAGAAGCACATTAGGAATTTTAGTTCAATTTGTAATGCTATGACTGAGACTATGAGAGGAGATAAAAGAGAATTCAAATGGACACATGAAGCTGATAAAAGTTTTGAGACTCTGAAGTAGAAGGTTACTAAATTGCCTGTTTTGGCATTGTTTGATTTCAATAAGGTATTTCAAGTGGAATGTGATGCAAGTGGAAGTGCAATAGGAGCTATGTTGAGTCAAGATGGTATACCTATTACTTTCTTTAGTGAAAAGTTGAATAATGCAAAAAGGAAATACTATGTGTATGATCAAGAATTCTATGTGATTATTCAAGCACTGAAGAAATGGAGACATTATTTGATACTAAGTGAATTTGTATTGTATACTGATCATAAGGCTATATAGTATTTGAGTAGTCAAAATAAGTTGAATCAGAGACATATGAAATGGGTCAAGTATTTGCAGAGTTATACATTTTTGATAAAGCATAAGAGTGGAGTCACTAACCGAGTTGTTGATTCATTGAGTAGAAGGAGATCTTTGATGAAAATTGAAGTTCTTGGCTATGATGACATGAGAGATTCTTATGAATTTGATCCTGATTTTTCTGAGCCATGGAGAAAGTGCAAAGCACCTATTCAAGATCAACTGAGTTCTAAATGGGAAGAATATTTTATGCAAGGATGTATGTTGTTTAAAGGTAATTAGTTGTGTATACTGAGAGGATTAATGAGAACTAATTTGATAAAGGAGAAACATAGCAGTGGTTTGGCTGGACATTTTGGTGTTAACAAGATATTGAATTTTCTTAAGGAGAAATACTTTTGGCCACAGTTGTATAATGATGTTCATAAATTTGTGAAATGTTATGGATTTTGTCAAGTTGCAAAAGGAGTACGTCAGAATACTGGATTGTATACACCGATTTATGTTCCTAAGAAATCTTGGATTGACATTAGTATGGATTTTGTTCTTGGCTTACTAAAGATAGTAAGAGGTAATGATTCTAAATTTGTTGTTGTGGATAGATTTTCCAAAATGGCACATTTGATACCTTGTAGAAAGACATTAGATGCGGTACATATAATAGATCTTTTCTTTAAGGAAATTGTCAGATTACATGGATTACCAAGGAGTATTATCTATGACCGAGACAATAAATTTGTCATATACTTTTGGAAGAACCTTTGGAGAAAGTTTGGTACCGAATTCAAATATAGTTCTACATTTCACCCACAGACCAATGGATAGACAGAAGTTGTGAATATAAGTTTGGGAAATCTTTTGAGATGTTTAGCTAGAGACACATCGAGTAATTGGGATTCTATGTTGGCACAAGTAGAGTTTTCATACAATAATTCAATGAATAGGAAACTAGAAAAACACCTTTTGAGATTGTAAATGGCATACAACCGAGAGGTATATCAAATTTGAGGCATATTGTTGATGAAGGAAAGAGAAGTTGTTGAAGGAGTAAAGTTTTCTGAGTACATGAAGACATTGCATGAAGATGTGAAACATAAGTTAGAGAAAAGTAATCAGAAATACAAAGACAAAGATGATAGATCAAGAAGACATAAGACTTTTGCAGTTGATGGTGAAGTAATGGTTCATTTGAAGAAAGGCAGATTTCCTATTGGAACATATGGGAAGCTAAAAATGAAGAAGTTTTCACCTTGCAAGATTTTGAGGAAATTTGACAGTGAAAATGCTTATGAAATTGAGTTACCCAATGACATGGATATATCACCTATTTTCAACATTATTGATTTATATGAATACCATGAGTCAGATGAAGAAATGATAGTACCAAATGATTATCCTAAGAAATAGATAGAAGAAGCTGAGTAGATTTTGGAACAAAGAATTCGTAGAAGTACAAGAGGAAAATAGTATATGGAATATGTTGTAAAGTGGAAGAATAGACCAATTAAAGACAATTCATGGATTTCACACTCTAAGTTGGATTTAGCTTGGGTTGTACTTTCTTCATGATTTGGAGAATCATTTTCAAATAACCCAGGTGTCTGATGCAGGAGCATCTTGGGTCCTTAGCAATCCCGTGTCACCAAAAAGATGTTTGAAGTTTTCTGTGTTGCTCAGTTCCTTCTTTGACCGAGTTGGTTTGGTGTTGCTCAGTTTCCTTTTTTTACCATTGTTGGTCGGTTATCTCTCTGGTGCTCGATTAATTCCCTGGTGCTCAGTGATGCTTGTTTGGCGCTCAGTTATCCTTGCTTACCAAGTTATTTATTTTGGATTTCTGTTGAGGCTGACTCTTGTAATTAATTTTGGTCATGGATTTAATGCTGGTATCTATCATTGGGAAGCATGTAGACATAGATCTGGTCATTCCTTTTGTTGATGATGGATCTAAAGGCTGACATGTTTGGTAGCCTCTTGTATATAATGTAATCTTTGGTTGTCATTTAGGGGGTAGTTTTTTGGAGTTAGAGGATAGAAGCTAGAAGTTGGAAGATTATTGTAGATCCTCACATGTTGGAGGACTTTTGTACTTGATTGTAATAGCTGGCCTAAACTAGGAAGGCCTTACAACCTAAGATGTATGAATCAATTGGAATAAATATATGAAGTGTTTTGTATTCTCTCTCTCACTTGTGTGTTTATTTCTTCCATGTGTGATCTCTGTAAGGTGGATCTAGTTAGGGCATACCTTTAGCCCCTACCCCATTCATCCTTTGCATCATTATCTCATCACATCATCCACAAACTAATGGTCAAACATAGGTGGTGAATAAGAGTTTGGGAAATTTGTTGAGATGATTGGTTGGAGATAAGCCAACAAGATGGGATTTGATTTTACCACTAGAAGAATTTGCATACAATAATTATGTCAATAGGAGCATTAGTTATAAATCACCATTCCAAATTGTATATGGAAGTAGTCCCAAAAATGCTTATGAGTTGAGGAAGGTAGACAAAGGAGAGATAAGTAGTGTTGAAGCTGAGGATTTTACAGAACATTTGAAGAACATCCATGAAGAGATAAGGAAGCACATTACCAAGATGAATATGTAGTATAAAGCTAAGGTATATGAGAAAAGGAGGCATAAGGAATTTCAGGTTGAGGATGAAGTCATGGTTAATTTGAGGAAGGAGTGATTTCCAGTGGGTACATATAACAAGTTGAAAATGAAGAAGTTTGGGCCATGTAAGATACTGAAGAAGCATGATTCAGGAAATGCCTATGAAGTAGAGTTGCCTACTGAGCTCACCAATATTTAACATTTTAGATCTGATAGAGTATTATGAAGGGGGTGTTGAAGATAGGGTCACAAAAGCACAATGGAGTATTCTGGCAACTACTCCAACTACCAAGGAGATTAAGGATATACTGGATAGTCATGTTGGCAAAAGCACAAGGAATAGGACATATGAAGAATATATGGTCAAATGGAAAGGATGACCTATAGAAGATTCATCATGGCTAACAAGAGAGGAGGTTAACCATCTTGGTTTTCTTCTCTACAACTGAGATGTGACAGGGTTGCTTCTCAAATTACCTTGGGTGTTTGATGCAGGAGCATCCTGGGTGTAAGGACAATCTTGCATCATCCAAAAATATTTTTGTTTTATCTTTTCAATAAGGGTTATTTGCAGTAAAAAGTTACTATTTATGGAAACTTAGTATTTTTAGTAAGTTGGTCATACAAGCTCAGAATTTTCTAATTTCATAGGTGGAGGTTCATCTTAGGCATATTAGTCTTCCAATTGAGTTCCATTGCCAGATCATCTATATTGATGAAGTTATTGAGGTTTTTGGGTACAAAATCTTTGAGCTCAATTTTGAAGGCCTTAGAGACTCTAAAACAAGGTTGAACCCCAGCTGACTAGAGCTTGTGCAAGTTAACTATTGTAGATCTAAAGTTGTCATTTTTAAAAAGTGGTTATAATAGACAAATAGAGCTAGATTAAAAATTAATGGCCTCCGGAAGTTGGGCTACCTAAAAATATAATTTGTAATTATTTTGAGCCAACCCTAGTGTAATAAAAAATGAAAAATAAAATAATTATAATTGTTACGGCCTTACTGGCTAAAATTCTAGAACCTTCCTGGGCGGTGGAAAATTGCCTATATAAGGAAGGTCCGTAGTGTTTTCTAGAGCAATTCTAGGTAGTTATTTGAGGTTTTTCCTTACAGAATATTATAAGGAAAATGCCCATTTTGCTTTGCATATTGTAATTCTGAAATTTGTAATTCCACACTTGTGGAGATAATCAAAAGCCCATTTCTATTCTTACAAATTGTTACTGTGTCTCTATTTCTATTATTTGTTTATGGTATTAAGGGGAGCACCCTTCATCATAGAGGAAGTACATATTGTTAGATAACTGAGAGGGGGGGTGAATCGGTTAGTTAGAGTTATCCTATAGTCCCAAATCTCCCAGATGTATCAACTCAAAAAATTTCAATCAAATTATCAACTCAGTAAGATAATAACAATATGTTTCTCTTCATCCACTGATCAACAATAAAATAACTATTGTGTTTACCGATCAATTTATATATGAAATGTGTAAAGAAAAATAAAAATTCAACACATCAAATCCACATAACACAGATTTTAATGTGGAAACCCTATTAGGGGAAAAACCACCTGGGACCGGTAACCCAAAAATAATTCACTCTCCTGAAGTGACCTTAGTTAGGAGGCAACCTTATCAAAGGTTACAAAACACATTGTAAGGGGTGACTTGGTTAGAGGATTTATCACTAACATTTCTCCCTTGACCATCATTCACTATGGGGTCAACAAAAAAATAATCAACTTTCATTGAATGTCATATTAAAATACAAAAATACCGTTAAGTCCACTTGATTAAGAGATTTAGCTGTAACAATGGTTAAAATGATATAATAATGATCTGATTCAAATACAACTAAGATTTGCATATTTTTAGATCTATGCTAAGCTCAAAATACCTCTCCTAATCAATAATCAATTCAATCCTTCATATCCTCCAACTTCATTCTAATCAGTGAATAATTCTTTGATGCTTGATAATGTCTATAGTTCAACTTGGTTCTATCTGTAACCAGTTTGATCAGTAGTGGATGAAAATAGTCTTTTCATTCTGTTTTAACATCAGCTGTTGAAGCTTCTCAGAAGGACTTGGTTTCAACCAATCTGGATTTATCTGAGTTAAAGACTGACCTCTCAGTCTTGCTTGTTCATAGAGGGGTTGACCTCTACCAAAACCAGATCTAAACATATTGCAGAAAAACATGTTACAGAAATAAGAGATTTCTGAATCTGAACCTGAACCTGATGAAGATGCAGCAGAGTGAAATTGTCAGGTATGAATCAGGATCTTTTAAAGGATCTGAAATGAACTACCACAGTACTCATAAAGAACTTTTAGCTGTAGTTCATGCTTTTGAGAAATTTCAGTTATTTATTGGTGATCAGAAATTCTTGTTAAGAAGTGATTTACAGAACTTGCCCGGTTTCTTTAAGAAGGAATCTAAAAACAAAGTTGTTAGAGCAAGATTGCTTAGATGGGCACAGTTTCTTGATACTTTTGATTTTGATACTGAGCATATTGAAGGTACTAAGAATGTCTTAGCTGACTTCCTTAGTCGTGAAGGTTGTTATTCTCATACTGTTAATTCTCTTTCTCAGAACAGTGTTAATGAAGAAAATGAACCTAGAGTTATCCATCCCAATCTTAGATCTACTGTTTTAAACAGTCAACAAGATATCAGGTCTAACATTGAAATTGTTCTTGATAATGAACCTGGTGATTGGAATGATTGGATGAGAAGATACAGAATTCTTCAGAGAGAAGAACAAATTGGTGAAAGGTTGATTGCTCAGCATGAAAGGCATGTGAATAGCTTGTCAGTTCAAGTCCCTGATAATCCAGTGTTTCAGCCGAATCTTCATACAGATCTTGAACATGATCAAGGTAACATTTTGTTTCATTTATGGAATAATGTGATCGACATCAAAAGTATCAAGAAACTGTGCCCATCTAAGCAATCTTGCTCTAACAACTTTGTTTTTAGATTCCTTCTTAAAGAAACCGGGCAAGTTCTGTAAATCACTTCTTAACAAGAATTTCTGATCACCAATAAATAACTGAAATTTCTCAAAAGCATGAACTACAACTAAAAGTTCTTTATGAGTACTGTGGTAGTTCATTTCAGATCCTTTAAAAGATCCTGATTCATACCTGACAATTTCTTCTCTATCCTTACCATTATGTTCAGACAATTCAAGCAAAACAGCACCCCAAGCAGAATGACTAGCATCTGTTTGTACAATTTTCTTACCTTTACCAGGTAACTTTAAGGGTGGCAACTGTTGACATTGTTGCTTGATTTTAGCGATGTAAATTATCCTATAGAATCAAATATCCCAGACTCAATAATGAATCTCATGTCTCTTTAAATAGACGTCATAAACTATTTTCTTCTCATCTATTAGATTTTGTCTCTTAATCTCCATCATTCATTTTGCTACTTCAAGCTTCCTCGACAGTTATGTCTACAACAAGTTTCAATCTCCTTCATTTGATCATTCCTAAATTTTATCAATCATTAGATCTTCATAAAAAACTTTATCTTCTACCTCAGAATCATAAGCAATTGTCTAGCTCATCAATTCAGTCGGTTGTTATAATCTTTATTTATTTCTTTCACTCGGTCAATACAGAATGTGTTGGTGATAAATAATTCATTTAATACTATTACTTAGTATACACATCACTGGCTTGGTGTATATAGAATTCTTCAATTACCAACCACATAATCTTATTCAATTTTGATCTTCAATTCATAATAAAATCATGTAACACGATCAAGTCAACAACATGATGCCATAGACTCATCAATAAGTTACTCAATGTATACCATATCCATATCTATCATATCCATCTCATCTTCATGTAGATATCTCATTCCTTTACCATTTTCTTCCTTAGATATTTGTACCCATCATGATAAATATAGTCAAAACTAGTTGACATCAATGACAACATATTGACTGATTTAATTACTTTACATATCACTTTATTAGCTCGATGACCTTGAATCACTATCTTTCACTTGTCCATTCATTCTATCAAGATATAGTTTTAGGTTAACAATCTCTCCCATTGGCATTGACGACAACACAATATGAAATATGCCATAAAATACTGAACATATGTTCTACAACTATATCAACAAATGTTGTAGCTCGATAAGCTCTCCCTAGCTTTCTTATTTAATATGTTTAATCACTACATAGGATTCCATGTAGACTCTCCCTGTGGATTTGATCTTCTTCTTCCTTTGCTTCTTCTCTCCCTATGGATAAATATTTCATTGATTCCTCTCTCTTTGACAACAATGCCAAAAGAATAAATAGCTCTTGTCGTAGCCAAAATATTATCAATGGTGTTCGATTTAGATCAAGTACCTTCACGTACTGATATGCAATGCTCTCTTTTCTCTTTACTCTGACTTTCACAACCTTAGAAAACCTAAAGTGTGAACCATATGCATCAACATCAGTAATTTTTTGATAAAGTACTATAGGTTTATGTAACCTCCTGATTACCTTAGTGACCGATAGACATGGTGTGAACCCCTAGTCTAGTCCTCAAGTACTCAAATGTATCCTTAGGTAATGGTTTAGTAAATATATCTACAAGTTGTTATTTTGATTTCATAAACTCCAATTTCACTTGCTTGTCTTGTACTTGTTCCCTCGAGTAGTGATACTTTATATATATATATATATATATATATATATATATATATATATATATATATATATATATATATATATATATATGCTTTGTCTTTGCATGCATCACTGGATTCTTAGAAATGTTTATAGCACTTGTGTTGTCACAATATATTATCACTGGATCAATGATCTCCTCATTCATCCATTTCAAAATTTATTTTATCCATGCAATATTTGAACAATTAGAAGTAGCAAAAACATATTTTGCTTTGGTAGTGGACTAAAAAATACATGCATATTTCTTGCCTATCCAAGTAACTAACCTTTCTCCCAAAAAGAATTCTCCACAGATAGTGCTCTTCCGGTCACCAATGTTTCCAGCCCAATCTGCATTAGTTTAAACTTGTAGTTCAAAATTTTCCTCTTTCTTGTACCATAAACCATAGTGCTCAGTGTTCTTCAAGTATCTGAGAATCCTCTTAACAATAGTCATATGTGATTCCTTAGTATTAGCATAAAATCTTGCTACAATCCCAATTGCATGTGCAATGTCCAGTCTACTGTGCACAACATACATCAACTTACCAATCATTGATCTGTATAATATCTAGTTTACTTCGATTGATTGATCATCCTTTGTTAATTTTCATCTGGTGACCATAGGTGTACCTACCAGTTTTGAATCTTCCATTCCAAAGGTCTGCAATACTTCTTTGATGTACTTTGATTGTGTAATGAAAATACCTTCACTTTATTCTAGAATTTGCAAACAAAGAAAGAATTTAATCTCTCCAAACATTGACATTTCAAATTCCTTCCTCATTTCATCAGCAAATGATTTGCAAAGATTATCATGTTCTCCGAGTATGATATCATCAAAAAAAAAATAGCAATAAGAATCTTATCACCAGTTTCATCTTTCAAGTATAAATTATTGTTGTCACTTGTTCTGACAAATCCAATACTAATAAGATATGAATGCAGTCTTTCATACCATGCTCTCGGTGCTTGTTTTAGTCCATATAGTGCTCTGTGCAACTTACATACCATCTTCTTCTGATTTGGATCAACAAAACCTTAAGGTTGTTCAATATATACTTCTTCCTCAAGTATATCATTCAAAAATATAGATTTGACATCCATTTGATAAACTTTAAATCTTTTGTAGGCAACATATGCAAGAAATATTCTAACTCCTAAGTCTAGCAACTCGTGCAAAGGTTTCACCATATTCAATACCTTCTTCTTGTGCATATCCTTTGCATACAAGTCTTACTTAATTCCTAGTGACTTCACCATTCTCATTCAACTTGTTTTTGAATATCCATTTGGTTCCAATTACAATCTTATCATTCAGTCTTGGTACTAATGTCCATGTTTTGTTCTTCAATATTTTCTCAATTTCTTCATTTATTGCTTTAATCCATTCCTCATTCTCAAGCTCATCTCTAACATTTTTAGATTCAAATTCATAAACTAAGCATATGTTGTTTCTCAACTTACTTCATGTCATCTGTGAGGCCTCACCTTGAGCCTATCATAGCCATTCATTTTTTGCATTCGAGATAGACTTATTTGATGATTATATTTTGATGCTCTATGGATTTACTGGTACTTTATATTATGGTTTTATCCCCTTAGAAGTTAGAATGCACATTCATTTATGTTATTTTGATGAAAATTGTGATATCTATTTGGAACATTTATGTGTGATTAAGTGGATTTTATGAATGATTATGATGACATGATGATATTTAATTGCAATTGAATTATATATGCAATGTTTATATTATAAGCTTAATTTAGTGATGAATTATGTATTTCATGATCAGTTGTATGTATGTTATAGATGAATGATTATGCCATGTGAATTATGATATTTTAGATGAATTATATTGATCATTAATGTTATGAATTTACATGTATTTATTTCCTTGGACTACTAATGTTGGACTTTAGTGTGCAGGGAATTAGACCATGGTAATTCGCGGAACCAAAGCATAGAATTTTGTGTAAATGAGTTCGAGCCAAGGTTGCTTCTAGTGAGAGCTAAAAAAAACTTCATTGTATCATATTTAATTCATGAAAGTAATGTGTATGAATGTATTTAATTTTTATGTAATTGTAAATGTAATTTATGTTGAGTATGCCCAAGTGGATATGCCACATGGCTTGTGATGTGGCTTTTTTGTTTGTATCACTTGACACTTGTGTGTGTACTTGTGGCCATGACATGTCCACTTGGGGATTGGATGCCCATCAACCTAGGATAGTACCCTTGAGGATCCCCATGAGAATCCCTTGGTTAGGGAGCTTGAGGTGGAGTCATGTCATAAATTTTGAATTTGAGCTTTACATGAGTTTTTGGGGGGCTTAAAAGGTACCTAGGGGTGTGTTTAGGCCATTTTTAGTAAGCCCACTTGATATAACTATGAGTAAGGGGAATTTTTAACCATAGGACAACTCATAGTTCACCAAAAGACCCCTTCAAAAGTTGGATTTTTAAAATGGCCGAAAATCCACTTTTGAAGCAAGGTCTTGGTTAGAGTTCTATCTAATTAAGATGCAAGTCTTTGGTCCACCTTTTTGGCCAACTTTTTTAGGAGTTCATATTTGGAAACCATGTAAGAAACTTGAGAAGACCATCCAATGAAAATGAGATTCTATCCCTAGGAGATTGCGTGGAGGCCTTTTTAGAGGGGACTCTTCTTTTGGAAGAGTTTGACACCCACTCTCTAGATTTGGAGACTTTGCTAATTTGGAGAAAGAAGACTTAGGAAAAGATGAGCCTCTTCATCAACTTTCTTCCATAAGCTTGGATCTAGGTTGGTGGCATTCATCATTTACTTGTTGATGTTTCCATGTTGAAAGAGTTCTTATGTATATTTTATTTTTGGTATGCTTGAAACTAATTATTGTGTTCTTGAAGTGTTTATGATTTGAGAATTTTGTTATTGTGTGTTAGTAGTTTTTTATGTGAAATCTTGAGCTTGTTGTAGTGCATGTTTTCTTTATATTGTAAATGTGAAGTTTTGAGCTCTTGAAGATTTCTTGTTGTGTTGTATTGTTTTGTTAAGGGAGTTCTGAAGGCCATACTCACCCTTGGGAGGGAAGAGTAGCCTTGGGGGGGAAGAAAATTTTGGGACAACCATGGGTGTAGACTCTCTCTTTGGTATGGAGAAGGAAAAAACATGGATGTATGGGCTCCATGTAGTCATTTCTTTTTGTATTTTGGGGGTCATAAGGGATTGTAGGGCTTGAAGCCTTGGGGGTCATAAGGAGTTTTTTTGGGTTGGGATTTTGTGGCAAGATGTGTGATGAGAAAGCCAAGTGTAGGCTTGTCTTTTATTTTTATGAAATGTGCTTTCTCCCCTTGGATTTTAGTTCCACCTTCACCCCAATTTTTGAGTCATTTTGAGACTCTTTGTTTTAGCCTTGGATGGGAGTTTAAATGTGATTATTGTGTTATTGAGATTTTGTTACAAGTAGTAGTTGTCGTTGCACCAAAAGATTGACTTTTTAATGTTCAATACAACCACTCAACTTATAGAAGACACAAGAGGTTGTTAAACCATGTCACGAATTTCAAGGGGAGCGCTGACCATTTTGCCAACAATCTCCCCCTCAGCATTACCTAAGAGTTTTAAGGATTCAAACTTGTGACCAAGCTCTGATACCACTTGTTACAAGTAGTAGTTGTCGTTGCACCAAAAGATCGACTTGTTAATGCCTGATACAACCACTAGACTTATAGAAGACACAGGAGGCTGTTAAACCATCTCACGAATCCTGAGGGGAGCGCTGACTATTTTGCCAACAAATTTTGGTTTGCTTGATTGTGAAACCTTGTCTATGTGATGGTTCCCCAAGCTTGGGGGTGGCTTCATAGAAGCCTAGGTTGGGAGCTGAGAACTCCATGGCCTATATTTATTTTACTGGAGGATTGGAAGCCATTGAAGACTTCATGTTTGAAGTTGTATTCTTGAATAAAGTTGAGGATGTATTCAAAAGTTGATTTGGATCCTATTTGTTTCATGTTTATTGTTATTGTATGAGAATCTTAAGGATCTCTTGGGATCAATGTATTTATGTAATGAAGATATGCTCTCCAAGACTAGTGCTTGTATCATAGTGTTGAAGTAATCATAGTCATGAGAAATGTATTGTTTCCTTTTTGGATAGTTTCACGATCTCTTGAAAATATTGTATGTTACTCAAAGTTGATGCTTATGTATTAAGTTGTTATTGTGATATCATTTCAAAGCATGAAATATTAATGATGTATTTTTAGTTTCATGAGTTTCTCCTTGAAATAATCATTGTGAAAGTGTTATTGTATTTGTGAAAAGAATTCAATGTTAAGAAATGATACAATTGAAGAATGCTTTTTTGAAAAATTGTATAGAGAAGTTGTTCAAATTTTATTAGAGAAACCTCCTTAGAAATCCAAGCATTAGTATGTAAAATAATTAATCATTTTATGTAGGTGAATGAAAAGAAAGAAGTTTAAAATTTTCAATAGTTTAGTTGTTCTTGTGGTAACAATTTTATGTTAAATTCATTGTTGAATACATAGTTTTGTAGGAGAAATCAATTTCATCTTATAAGTACAAAACTAGATTAAAATAAATCTCTTAGGCTTTTAGAAAGAAATAGAGAACAAATGCAATCAAATGAAAACAAACAAGTCAAAAAAACAATAAGAGAAAGTGGCAAAAAAAAAGAGACCTATAGGTCTCTGGAATTTGTATGGGAGAAAAAATTAATTCTCCCATACACTTTCCAAAATACACAGTCATTTAAAAATTATATCCTACATCTACTTGGTAGTAAGATATCATTTTAATATTATGGCATAGAATAGATAAAAGCCTATTCTACTCCTCCTAGAAGACTAGGCCTCTTGGGGGACCCACTTGGGTTGTCACCCCAAAAGGGCCTAAAAAGGCTTCTTAAAATAAATATATATATATATATATATTTTTTAACAAACTTTAATGGCATGCATTTTTAAATAAAAAAGGTATTTAAGTATAATTTTTTTTAAAGTTTGTTAAAATATATATATATATATATATATAATATAATATAATATAAATTTAAAAAAAAACACAAAAATATAAAAGAAAATTTAAACGGGGGGAGGTCACGTGGAGCCCACATCCTGTGGGACCACAACCTCCCACTCCCCGTACATCCTGCCCTCAGCAAAAAGGCCTGCCACAATAGGTTTTGTCACGCACGGCAGGCCTGCTACGATAGATCCCCTACCATGTCATGTGGGCACCGCCTGTGTGGTGGTCCCACATGATAGTCCCCATGGGGGACTCTAAACAAAAGGCCGAAGCCTTCCCTTATTCATAAACTTCATTTTTTTTATAAATAATTTTATTAATTATTTACTATATTAATGAATACATGTTGTTAATTAATATAGTTAATAATTAATGCTTATCTTATGTAATTTTATTTTTTTAATTTATTACTTAAATAATTATAATAATTAATCACTTTTATTAATTAATAACATTTTTTTATTGATACTTGTTTTATATTTTATTTTTTTATAATTATTTTAAATTAATGATAAATGTTGGTTCATATAATTATTAATTATTATTTTTAATTAATAATTATTTGAATTAATAATAATTATTAGTAGTGTTTGAATTGCCTTACTGGCTCATAATAAATCTAGATATATGGGAAATATGGATTTACGTAAAGCTCTTTTTTTATTGTTAGTAGATTTAGATTATACTAAAATAAATGTAGATTTATGATTAATAGATTGTTGGTTCTCACTTGCAAAATAAATTCATTTTTATATATAATTACTATGCTTTAATAAATAATTTTTAATGACTTAGCGTAGTTAAAATATCGACACAAGACTTAAATAAATATGCTAGTACTACAAAATTTCTTTTTATTTGATTATCATTTTATGGGACATTTTATTAAACCATAGTTTAATTTAATATGATATCTGATAATTAAATCAAGGATAGCTCTAGCGTTTGAAGTAAAGACATTTAAATTTATTAAATTATATTAATGTTCTCATGTTAAGTAAACAATAAATTTAATGAGTTATGGCTAGGATAAGGTTTTTTAACCCCATAAGTTGTTGAGCTTTTTAACTTGGTCTAAGTGAACATGACTGTTAACTCTCACCATGTCTTCCTTCAATTGATAGTTAACCTTCTTGCACACAGTTTTAACCATCCAACTTATGTCAATATTTAACCTTAAACATAAACTTATGACCTTTAAAAAAAAAGGTTGGTGTGTTTTGGTGTGCATATTTATGGGCATGACATCATCATGCCAACTTTCTTGTCTCCAATAATCTGATTCTGTGGATGGTGTCTCCTCGCAAATTTTGCTAACACTTTCTCTCTTCTTTGTTCATTAGTCCGTGTAGGATCAAGATCTTCCTAGGTAAAATCTTCCTGATTCTCAGTCTCTATATGTTGATGTTCAGTGTCATCATCATGCTGCTTAGTAACTTTTGCTTGTTGCTTGGGTAGAATGTTAGGTAGATCGATGTAAGTAAATCTACCATAGTCTTTTGGTTCATTTTTTCTTTCTTCATCATTTTTCTCAGTAAGCTCATCAACTCTCACATTTTCACTTTCAATCATTTTGTTAGTGACCTTGTTCAAATATTTGTAAGCTTTTCTTTTAGTAGAATATCCTAAGAATATTCTTTCATCACCTTTTGAATTAAATTTTCCATTTCTATCATCTTTCAGAATGTAACATCTAGTTCCAAATATTTTGAAATAACTTACATTCGGTGTGTATGCATACCATAGCTCATAGGGTGTCTTGTTTGAATCTTTCTTCACTTGTACTTGGTTCAAGTGTATATAATGGTACTAATAGCCTCTCTCCAATACATTTGTGCAACATATTGTTCAATCATCAGTGTTCTAGCACAATCAACAATTGATCTATTCCTCCTTTCAACAATTCCATTCTGTTGTGGTGTCCTCGGTGTAGAAACATGTCTTTTAATTCCATGCTCATTACAAAAGTTAGTAAATTTATCAGAAATAAATTCACCACCTCTATCTGATCTCAAGCATTTTAACTCCTTTCCACTTTCCTTTTCCACTTTATCATTATACCATTTAAACATCTTGAAAGCTTCATATTTTTCTTTTAGAAACATAACAGTCATCATCCTAGAGTAGTCATCAACAAATAAAATAAAGTATTTGTCACCATAATGACTCTAAGTTCTCATAGGACCACACAAGTCAGTATGAACCAACTCCAATATATCATTAGATGAACAGTTCTTTCTCTTAAAACTAGATTTTGACATTTGTCCTATTTGACATTGTTTAGACATGACATGGTCAGGTTTAGATCAGCTCGGTAAGCCTCTAACTTTTCTTTTCTTACTAATTTTAACCATGTTGTCAAAATTCACATGACATAACCCATTGTGCCATAACCACGCATCTTTAGTTCTAGCCAATAAACAAGAAGTTTCAACATTGTCAAGATAAAATAGATTACCTTTAGATTGTTCACCAATACCGACCAACTTTCTTGTCTCATCGTAGATTTTTGCCTTTCTACTTTCAAATGAAACTTGATGACTTGAGTTATTCAACTATTCTACACTCAAAAAATTATAGTTAAGACCCTTCACCCAATATGCATTTTCACATTAGATCTTATTGTTTAACAAGATATATCATTTTCCTTTTACTAGACAAGGTGTGTCATTTTCCATTTTAACAGATCCACCATTATAATATTCAAGATATTCAAATTTATCATCATCACTAATCATGTGATGTGTATAGCCACTATTAATAATCCAAGTATCATTCTTGCTAACTTTAGAAATAAGTGTTGTTTCAACATACCTTTCTTCTTCTTGTAAATCTTCTTTCAAAGCTATGAATACCACCTTAATGTCTTCATCAATTTTGGTGTCAGTGTCATCATCATCATCTCCAACAAGGTAACATACCTTCTTGCCTTTTCCTTTGTAGTCTCATTTGTTTCTTATGTCATACTTTTGGTTGCCTCTATGTTCTCGATTATCTCTTTTGTCAAACTTTCTTTCACCAGATCAGTCATTATCTTTGTCATCTCCTTTCTTGTTAGGACATCTAGCTGTAATGTGGCTAATTTATTTATAGTTAAAACATGCCAAAGGTAATTTCCCTATGTACCTTCCTTTACCTTTTTGTAGTCTTCTAGCCATTAGTGCTTCAAGTTCATCAATTTCATCATCATCATTGTCAATATCACTCTCATTTCTTATCAAAGTTATTCAACTCAAAAGTAGTCAGTTTACCGATTAGGCTTTCAAGTGTAAGAATGTTACTCAGGGCTGATCTCATTGCATGGATTGAAGAGATTCTAATAGCATAAATAGGCAGCAAGGTTATAAGAATTTTAGTCACAACAATGTCTTTATCAATAGTACCTCTTGCTCCTTTGATAGCATTGACAATCTCTTTAATTCAGTTGTTGTACTGTGAAATGTTTTCTCCTTCTTTCATTTTCATGTCATCAAACTTTTCTCTTAAACTTAAAGCTCTTGTCCTCAACATATTCACATCTCCTTCATGAACTAGTGCAAGTTTATCCCACATTCCTTTAGCAGTAGTACATGTCTTGACATCTTCAAATTCAATATCTGATAAGGAAACAACAATCTCTATCATTGTCATATTATGTTCATGTCTATCTCTCAACTGATCAATAGTCAAAGGTCCAATCATTGCTTGCATGTAATCATTGCTTAAGTAAAATACTGCAGATTCTCCAATTCCAGATATATATGCAACTTCATTCTACTTTTCCATGTCAATAAATTATCTTTGTTCAGCTTTGGCACCTCTCTCTTATACATCTTGTGATCTTTAGCTCAAGTCCTTCAAACTTTCTTTCCAAGTAACCAATGTGCTCGGATACCAATTGTTAGATAACTGAGAGGGGGGTGAATCAGTTAGTTCCAGTTATCCTATAGTCCCAAATCTTCTAGATGTATCAACTCAAAACTTTTTAATTAAATTATCAAATCGATAAGATAATAACAATATATTTCTCTTCATTCACCGATTGATAGTAAAATAACTACTGTATTTACCAATCAGTCCATATATGAAACGTGTAAAGAAAAATAACAATTCAACACATCAAATACACATAACACATAGATTTTAACGTGGAAACCCTATTAGGGGAAAAACACCTAGGATCGATAACCCAAAAATAATTCACTCTTCTGAAGTGAGTTGGGTTAGGAGTCAACCCAATTAAAGGTTACAAAAAAATACTATAAGGTGTGACCTGGTTAAAGAATTTATCACTAACAGTTCTCCCTTGACCAACATTCATTATGGGGTCAACATGAAAACAATCAACATTCATTGAATATCATATTGAAATACAAAAAGATTGTTATGTCCACTCGGTTAAGATATTTAGCTGTAACAATAGTTAAACTAATACAGTAATGATTTGATTCAAATAAAACTAAGATTTATAGATTTTCAAATCTATGCTAAACTCGAAATACCTCTCTTGCTCAATAATCAATTCAATCCTTCATATCCTCCAACTTCATTCCGCTCGGTGAATAATTCTCTAACACTCGTTAATGTCTACAATCAAGCTCAATTCTGTCTGTGACTAGTTTGATTAGTAGTGCATGAAAATAGTCTTTTCACGTGAATTCTCTTGTAGAATCAATTATCCTAGACTCAATTATAAATCTCATGCCTCTTTAAATAGACGTCATAAAATATTTTCTTCTTATCCATTAGATTTTGCCTCTTAATCTCCATCGTTAATTTTTCTGCTTCAAGCTTCCTCAGTAGTTGTGTCTATAACATGTTTCAATATCCTCCATTTGATCATTCCTAAATTTTTTTAGGAGTTAGATCTTCATAACAAACTTTATCTTGTACCTTAGAATCATAAGCAATTTTCCAGCTCATCAATTCGGTCGGCTGTTATAATCTTTATTTCTTTCTTTCACTTGGTCAATACAGATTGTGTCAGTGATAACTAACTCGGTTATTACTATTACTTGGTATACATAACATTGGCTTGGTGTATATATAATTCTTCAATTACTGACCACATAATCTTGTTCAATTCTAATCTTCAATTTATAATAAAATCATGTAACATGATCAAGTCAACAACATGATGCTATAGACTCATCAATAAGTTACTCAATGTATACCATATCCATATCTATCATATCCATCTCATCTTCATGTAGGTATCTCATTCCTTTACCATTTTCTTCCTTAGATGTTTGTAATCATCATGATAAGTATAGTCAAAACTAGTTGACATCAATGACAACATATTGACTGATTTAATTGCCTTACATATCACTTTAGTAGCTTGGTGACCATCAATCATTGTCTTTCACTTGTCCATTCATTCGATCAAGATATTTCATCAGTTGTAGGTTAACACATGTTGAGGGGGAGTGTTGACTCTATTCTACAAGAAGGTTTCATGATCCTATGGCGAAGGACAATTTGTATTAAGACATGGAGTATGTTAGAAAAGAGACATAAATCTTTGGAGAGAGAATCAAATTATCATTTTCTATTAATGTCAAAGGGGGAGGGAAAACATACAAATGCTTATATGATATAAAAAATTGAAGGATTATTTTTCTTAGGGGAGTAGTTTATATTTTGGTTTGATATCAATGAAAAAGGGGTAGATTTTATAAAAAGGATTCCATTGATGTCAAAGGTCTTGGTTAGTCTTGTCATCGATATTAAGGTATTTGAGAGAGGAAAATATATATTGTTTATGATTATTCATTTGAGATCGAGAAGGATCTATAAATAATGTCATATATCATATTAATTATAAATATTATAGAGTATTTTTAATATCATCAAGTGTATCTATGATTGGTGTTTAACATGATCCAAAAAGGGTTTTTCAGAATGTTTAGAGGTTTTTTCCTCGGATAATGGTTTATAGTGGTAGTTATGATGCTCTAAATTTTATCCATCTTGATTGTTTTGATATATGGTTTGGAAGGAAAATTATTCTACACGTGTTCTATCATATTCTAGTGTTTTGGGGATTAATATTTAGTTGATAGAAAGGATATTATGCTAATTAATTAGATGGGTTGTTGTTCCAATTTGGTGCACCAGAAGCTTTTAGTGTATGTTCATCAAAGATAGTATGTGTATGAATTTTGGTACCAAATAAGGCCACATTAGTAACTACATAGCATGTTCTCTCTTATAGAGTTGTGTTGGGCTATTGAACCTGGCCTATTACATGTTTATTTGAGGATCAAACTAGTGGCTAACTTGTAGATGCAATAATATTTGTATTAGGCTAACATGAACATGAAATAATGTATGTAATGTATATATAATATTTTTCCTAGAAAGTTAGATGGTAAGATAAATAACAAATAAAATAGTGTGGTAATATGAATGATAAAATGTGAGTTGCATTCTAATCATTATGTAATTTCATTAAAAGATCATATGTACTATGTGAGGAGATTTTAAAGGTTGACTAGATTAAAATCAATTTTTTTGTTTAGATTTGAAGGTCCATAAATCATATTTCATAAATCTTGATATGTTATTTATTGAGCTAGTGTTGAGATCTAGGTGTAGGGGATTGATGTCTCATGTGGGTTGGTGCTTACAAATACAATTGGGGATTTGTGTCTCTAGTAGGTTGGTTCCTACTACATACATGAAAATGTTGATCCCTAAGTTTTGTTGTCCATTAGTGTCTAGCACTTAGACATTTTCTAGGCAATGTTGGTCGGTCATCACTATGACCGAGCTATCTTGTAAAGGCCAAGTCATGAATAAACTTGTATAGTTACCGAGAAGTAGTTACTACCGAGAAAGTTAGTGGTCACAAAGTAATTCAATAATCACTGAGATTTTTATGCTGAGTTGTATAGAAGAGTTAGTGCCAAGCACTAGTATATGAAGAATAGTAAATGTTGAGTGTCAAAGACTTCATATGCTGAGCAAGCCAGTTTTGACATATGTATTTGTAATGGCACAAACACTTAGGTAAACCATTTTGGCCGAATTCTATGCAAGATTTAATTTTTGTTGAGGGAATCAAGGATTTGATTATGCCTTGTATTTATAATCATTAATCCCTATATAAGACATGTAACCTATCAGAAAAAGGGAATGTTTAAGTGGCATAAGAAGAGAATCTAGATCATTGATCTTGATCTAGTAGGTTGATTAGATGTTTATATAAGATGAGATCTTAACCCTACAATTATGTATGTATGGATACATGTAATTAAGGAGATCTCATGTGCACAGAACAAAGAAGTATTTTGATAATGGAAGAGATCAGTCAGAGTGACCAAGAAAAGAAGTGAAGGATTGAAAAAAGCTATATTTGATTGAGGAGATCAAACAAGTGTTGGAAGGATAAGATTTTTTATCATCATTCATAGTGAAAAATGAAGTATTAGGTACTAATACATTTTAGCAAGTGAATCAAGGTAAATCTCTTAACAGATTGGTCCTCACATGCCTATTTAAATCTCTTAACCAAGTACTTACTTTGTTGTAAGTTTTAAATATTTTAATCAAGGTATATTGTATAAGTCTGTAAGCTCTTAACAAGGAAGACCCCTCACAGGGTAGATCATAAAAAATGATAAAACTTTGTAGCCTTAATAGGAAACCTTTAATACTATAGTAGTAAAGATTTGTGGGTGTCATCCCCACCCTTGTTTTACCTTTCAAGGGTTTTTGGGTAACCAAAATCTTTGTGTTATATGTTTCATTTGATGGTTGTGATTATATTGCTAGATCTATTTCATTATTGAATTTCATGTTTATGATATGTAAGTTGAATTTATGTCAAAGTGGAATTAGTAGTGGATATCTGATTCAACCCCCCTCTCAGTATCTCACTTTCCCATATTAGATTTCCAACAATTGGTATTAGAACTAACAGTCTCTTAAAGGAAGTCTAACCACTTGAGAGTTAAGGTCTTGGATATGGAGGCTTATAAGCTAGGAAAGATCATAGAGAATCATAAGATTGACATACATCTTGCACTACAATAGCTTGAAGAAGCTAGAGGAGAGTTGAAGAAATCCTTAAGAAGAAGGAAAGAATTGGCAATTCAACTAAATGACACTCAATATCAAGAAGAGGATACTAAAGGTCTATTTGACAATGATAATTCTACTAAAAGTGATGAAGCTATAGTAGATCTATTAGAATGAAATAACATATTGAATGAAGATATCAAAAATTTAAAGAGAGAACAAAAAATTCAAATAGTAAGATTATGTGAAGTAATTGAATAGAAAAAGAAAGCTAAAGAAGACAAGATAATGGAAGAAGAGGATAAAAGACAACTGTCTGTAAGAGTTGATGAAAGGACATGTGACATGAAAAGGCTGACAAATAATCAATTGGACATGGTAAATCAACTGTTACTTGCCAATCAAGAGTTGATTAGGAAAGATATTGAAATCGCAAATATGAGATCAGAGCATAGTCAATTGAAGAATGAATTGAGATCTGAAAGGGAACTCAATGAAAGGATGAACAAACCAAATGAAGCTATGAAATAATTTGAATAACTATTGAGGTCACCAAGAAGATCTAGTGATACTTCTGGACTTGGACACAATGAGCACCTATCATCCACTGAAGAAGGAGAATGATCAAAGAATGGAGAATAGAGGAATGTCGGGTCAAAGAGGAACAAACCTACATGCCATCATTATGGAAAGCTATGGCACACAATAAACATTTGTAGAAGCAAGAGTGGTAAGTCCAATCTTGAACCAAAGTTCAATGGAAATTGTTTTAATTGTAAGAAACATGGACATCAGGCACATGAATGCAAGTCAAAGGTTAGTAATGTACCTACTACACCTAGATTTCAAGGACATTGTTTTAATTGTAAAAAATATGGTCATAGAGCACAAGATGCAGATCCAAAGCTAAGTGGACATCCAATAACTAGAATAACACACCTAAGAAAGGTAACACATTCAATTGGGACTATAATACATGGTATAGTTGTCATTATTATGGAGAATATGGTCATATTGAAGAAAACTATGTGAAGACACATTTGACACATTTTAGAGGTAAATCCAATAGTTGGATGAGTGGAAGTTTGGTCTGTTTCAAATGCCACAAGATTGGTCACATAAAAAGAGACTACAGAGCACATGCACTGAGCAATGAACAATTCAGGAATGAAGAAATTGTTGAACATATAAGGAACCATATGAATAAGACATGGAAAAAAAAAAGAGGAAGCAAGCAATAGTGGAGCCAGTGAACCTGAGGTCACCTGATCCAATGGATCAGGTGATCAAACTACTTCAAACTAAGAAAAGAAGTATGTAAGGAACTAAACTTTCTAATGTCATATTTTACATCAGTTCTTGAAATTTGAGATGATTAAAGTCAATATCTGCATGAATTAAGATGCATTAGGACAAATTTAAGAAAAGAGTAAAATTGCATGATTAATGTCAAACATCAGTATTTAAGTCTATCGTGATTGATTCACTTAGTGTGTGTCAAGCTCCTATGATAGTCGAGATGTGATATCTATCAAGAAGAAATAAAATGTTAGTATTGACCGAGTATATGGTAGCTGATTCAACATGTGAAGGTCGAGACAGTTGTATTCACCTACAAAATGTATGGATCATTTAATGAAGCCCAAATCTGACCATTTGGAGTCTATATAGAAAATTATTAGTGTTCATTTTCATTTTACCCAGCGATTTGAGAATTTGCAGAGAGATTTTAAGGTGATTAACAAGAGCTATTTGTGTTAAGTGAAACTTGAGAAGATCTCTACAACATGTTGTCAGCAAACATCGTGAAGGACTATTAGATCAAGGTTCTACCGAGCTATCACTACAACATTGGGGTTGAATTTCGATGCCAATTTGCAATGCCACTATGGGTATGTGAAGGATCATGGTATATCGAACTATGGCCTTAAGTGGCAATGAAAAATAAAAAAATTAGGGTTAGTCAACTTGACGTAAAAGGTTGAACATCTTATGAACCTTATGTGAAAAAGTTGTAAGAATAGAATCTATAGGAAATTGAATGTAGTTTCTAAACTACTAGCCCTTGTTTGAAATTTTTTTGTCTAATTGTTCAAAATTTTAGATTTTAATGTAGTACTATGAAAATTTTAGGGAAAAGATAAAAAGTACGTGTATGTCTGACCACCTTAATCACAATCAAATGATGATAAATTTTCCCAAGAGTCTAGATATAAGTAGTAGACTCATTGCATATTTTTTTATAATTTTTGGTCAAAAAAATAATTAATTATGAATTTTTTGCTACAACTTTTTCAGAATTAAAAAACTCTCATGTCTGACCACCTTAACTAATTCAAAATTTTACCAAATTCAAAACTTTTCTTTTTCTTATAGTAGTCGAAGCATAGAATGTGACACATGTTTTAGATTTCAAAAAGGTTAAATGGTTTGAAAGTTATAGTTGTTTTTCAATTAGTATGTCAATTACGACTTTAAAGATAAGTCAATTGAAAAATAAGTAATAATTACTTACCAAACTCAAAATTTGACAGCAATTATATTGATGGAAAGCGGATAATGTCTTTAAGAAACCATTTCTGTTTCATCAATTTTGGGTGAAAAAATAGTCATCGGCTACATGGTCGAAGTCTCGGTATCAAGAACTATCTCCTGAAACATGCCTAAAGGGTTGACCAACCATGTTTTGTAATGCCGAAGAAAATACCAAGCCTAATCAGATATCCGAAAAAGCCCGCCTATTTTGAAATTTCAATTGCCCCACTTTTCCCAAATTCAAATTTCATAATAAATGTATTTTTTAATAGTAATATTAATTCTCTTATAAATTAAGTTGTATTCTTTTTATGTTAATATTAATTCAAGTTTCATATTAAATTATATTTTTGTTATGTTAATATTAATTTCATTTTAAATATTAATATTAAATAATAATAGCATAGCAGAAATATTATAATATAAATTTTTATATTAGTATGTATTATATTATTTGATATACAAAATGATTTCAAAAAAATACCTGCATAGTTGATTTGAGGACAGACAGTTTCAGCCCAAATCCTCTTGAAAGTATCCAACACAGGATTTTTCTACAGACTCCTTGTAATTTCAATAGTCTAACTATACTAAATAAGTAGATGTCAATGGAATTCCCCTCAATTGAATACAATCAATTGATTTTTTAACTCTTGAAAAGAAATTTCACACAGATGTAGAACCACCATACGCTCATCATCTATTCTAGAAACTAATAGTGGCATAAAAATTGATGTAAGAACATTTAAGGTACATTGTCCACAAAAGGTATATGAAACCTTTAAATATACATTAAAAAGTGGAGGTGAAGGCTCTAGATTTGAGAGAGAGAGAGAGAGGAGAGAAAGAGATAGATAGAGAGAGAGAGAGAGAGGGGTCATGAGGACTTCCTAGGAGTCCTAGTATGTCTTATCATGCGTTAGGACCCTTACAAAGTCCCCATGACCCCTTTTGATACATTTGAACCCTCAAGTGTTTCCTAAGGGGTCTTGCGACTCCTTAGGACACACTTGAGCATTCAAATGTGTCAAAAGGGGTCATGGGGACTTCCTAGGGGTCCTAGTATGCCTTATCACATGTTAGGACCACTAGGAAGTCCCCATGACCCCTTTCGACACATTTGAATGCCCAAGTGTGTCCTAAGGGGTCCTATGACTCTTTAGGACACACTTGAGCATTCAAATGTGTCGAAAGAGGTCATAGGGACTTCCTAGGGGTTCTAGTATGCCTTATCAAGTGTGAAGATCCCTAGGAAGTCCCCATGACCCCTTTCGACATATTAGAACCTTCAAGTGTGTTCTAAGGGGTCCTACGACCCCTTTAGATACACTTGAGCATTCAAATGTGTTAAAAGAGGTCAATGGGACTTCTTATGGGTCCCAGTATGCTTTATCACATGTTAGGACCCCTAGGAAGTGCCCATGACCCCTTTTGACACATTTGAATGCTCAAGTGTGTTCGAAGGGGTTGTAGGACCCCTTAGGACACACTTGAGGGTTAAAATGTGTCAAAAGGGGTCATGAGAACTTCCTAGGGGTCCTAGTACTCCTTAGCACACATTAGGAACCCTAGGAAGTCCCCATGACCCATTTCGATACATTTGAACCCTCAAGTGTGTCCTAAGGGGTCCTACAACTCCTTAGAACACACTTGAGAATTAAAATATTTCAAAAGGGGTCATGGGGACTTCCTAGGGGTCCTAGTATGCCTTATCACATGTTAGGACCCCTAGGAAGTCCCCATGACCCCTTTTGACACATTTGAATGCTCAAGTGTGTCCTAAGGAGTCATAGGACCCCTTAGGACACACTTGAGGGTTCAAATGTATCAAAAGGGGTCATAGGGACTTCCTAGGGGTCCTAACGTATGATAAGGTGTACTAGGACCCCTAGGAAGTCCTCATGACCCCTTTCAACACCTTAGAACCCTCAAGTGTGTCCTATGGGGTCTTGTGACCCCTTCAGACACACTTGAGCATTCAAATGTGTCGAAAGGGGTCATGGGGACTTCCTAGGGGTCCTAAAGTGTGATAAGGAATACTAGGACTCCTAGGAAGTTGCCATGACCCCTTTTGACATATTTGAATATTCAAGTATGTCTAAAGGGGTCGTAGGACCCCTTAGGACACACTTGAGGGTTCCAATGTGTTAAAAGGGGTCATGGGGACTTCCTAGGGGTCCTAACATGTGATAAGGCATACTAGGACCCCTAAGAATTCCCCATGACCTCTTTCAACACATTTGAATGCTCAAGTGTGTCCTAAAGAGTTGTAGGACCCCTTAGGACACACTTGAGCATTCAAATGTGTCAAAAGGGATCATGGGGAGTTTCTGGGGCTCCTAACACATGATAAGGCATACTAGGACGACTAGGAAGTCCCCATGACCCCTTTCGACACATTTGAATGCTCAAGTGTGTTCAAAAGAGTTGTAGGACCCCTTAGGACACACTTAAGGGTTCAAATGTATTGAAAGGGGTCATGGGGACTTCTTAGGGGTCGTAATATGTGATAAGGCATACTAGGACCCCTAGGAAGTCCTCATGACCCCTTTTGACACATTGGAACCCTCAACTATGTCCTAAGGGGTCCTACGACCCCTTCAGACACACTTGAGCATTCAAATGTGTTGAAAGGGGTCATGGGGACTTCCTAGGGGTCCTAGTACACCTTATCACGTGTTAGGAACCCTAGGAAGTCCCCATGACCCCTTTTGACACATTGGAACCCTCAAGTGTGTCCTAAGGGGTCGTACATCCCTTTAGACACACTTGTGCATTCAAATGTGTCAAAAGGGGTCATGGGGACTTCCTAGGGGTCCTAACATGTGATAAGTCATACTAGGACCCCTAGGAAGTCCCATGACCTCTTTCAACACATTTGAATGCTCAAGTGTTTTTGAAGTGGTTGTAGGATGCCTTAGGACACAGTTGAGGGTTCCAATATGTCAAAAGGGGTCATGGGGACTTCCTAGGAAGTCCCCATGACCCCTTTCTCTCATCTCTCTCTCTTCTCTCTCTCTCATCACTCTCTCTCCCCTCTCTCTCTAACCTTTCTCTCTCTTCCCTCTCTCTCTCTCTTTCTCTCCTTTATCTCTCTCTAGGTGAGAGAGAGAGGAGAGAGGAGAGAAATAGAGGAGAGAGAAAGGTGAGAGAGAGATGGATTTTTCCAAAATTTAGGTGGGAGATATCAGATATCCAATCTTGTTTACTGGTGTTAAAAAAATCAAGATTCTTTGGATCCCTCTAGAGAGTCACATGTTTTTCCTATATTAAGGGATTCGAGTTGCAACGAGAAGACAAAAAACCACTTTTTGGGGTGATTTTCTCTATTACCCAAGGTATTTCATCTTTTTTGGGGGTGATTTTCTTGATTACCAAAGGTATTTCATATTTTTTTGGGGTGATTTTCTCTATTACCAAAGGTATTTGCATCTACTCTTTGGTCTAACTATGGGGAGTAGTAGTCATTGAAAGCATAAACGGAAGAGGAGACTCACAAATGAATATGTTCAAGTGTATAGAGAAATGGATAGGGTTGCCCATCGGAACAAGAGACAAGGTATGTTAAATATGAATGAAGATGTCAGCATAGACCCACCTTTGAATGTGGTTTCAAGTGAAGAACATGAATTTGAAGATGAAAATGTAGGTTTTGAAAATGAACATGTAGATGTGGCCAATAGAAGTGTGGACATTGCCAATGACAATCCATGGATTGAATATGAAGGAACTGATAATGATAATGGTGTAGAAGAACCAAATTACTATTACACATCTCCAAATTATATGAGAAATGAAGTCCCTTTAGAGGAAGAAAGACAAACTTCAAAATTGAGACCTTCAAGAAGAACTAAATGGTTACTTGAAATTGATGAGAACATAATGAGAAATTTCAATGGCAAGGGATCAGAAAGAACCATTTGGTTGTGGGTTTCAAAACTTTTTGATGAATTTTTTAGGCACAAGATGTTGGTTGAGCAATGTCAAATGTTTGTTCAATTATTAAAGATGCAGAAGATGAGACGTATACTAGTCAAATTGAAGATTAGTGTGAACAAGAAAAAGGAGTAGAATGCTATTATTATGAGAAATATTTTTAGTGCTCTCGATTCCATTGGGAAGACTACCAAGGAAAAAGATAAGAGAGCCACTAGGAGGGTTATTACAACCTCCTTAGTAAGTCATCATTTGAGAAAGGCTCGTTTGATGAGACAAACTTGTGTTAACTTGAATCTAAATCGTAAAAATTTGGATAGAGTACTTGCAAGAAGAGAAAGACTTGATGATCCTCTTCAAAATGATACATGGGCTTATGGTGGGAGACTTTCACATTGTGATAAGAAGCTTATCGATGCTATGAAGGATCAAATTCAACTATTTTGGCAATCTAACTCAAGAGTGTCACCAAATGTGAAGGATGTTTTGAAGTTGAAAATTGGCATTTGAGACCGCACCCCACATCCCAAACATTATTTGGAGGTGAGTCAAACAAATTTGTTCAAAAAATTTTGTGAAACACATCCAACATTTCAAATATCACAAAGAGCTTTTGAAGCCCTGAAGCCTTTTTTTTGTATGCCTCTTAAGATTCGAAGTACTTATTGTTGCAAATATCATGTAGAGTTTTCAGTGCACCATGAATTGTTATGATCCATTCATTCTACTTTGCATAGTAGTGAAATGTTGGAGGAGTGTGGTGCAAGTGCTCTTCCAAAATCATCAAGAGACTTGCTAGATCATTTTTTATGTCCTAGAGATGATGGATGTTTCTTTTATAGAAAAGATTGCTTAAATGAGAAGTGCTCAGAGTGTGGTGGGCTAGTGAAGTTTGTTGAATATTTTCATGAGGGCTGCGAACACAATTTTGGAAAGACAATTGTCCATAAAAAGGTATATGAAACCATTAAATATACATTAAAAAGTGGAGGTGAAGGCTCTAGATGTGAGTTGGTTACTAAAGAATGCAATATAACTGATTTTATTTTAGATTTCAAGAAGAATCTCTTTTACAAGTATGCAAGGCATAGTCACACGTCTTAGTGGTTGGATCAACAATTCAAGATGTGTTAGGAAACTTTCCTGATTGGCACTATTATATCAGTTGTTGACTTTGCAAAGAACTATACATTACAGCCCCAAAATGAGTTGCAAGCTCAATATTACAATTCTATTCAAGTTTCTATTTTGTGGACATAACATATAGACATTCCCCTAATAGTATAGAAGATGACCGGAAGATAATAAGAGAGTACCATTTTTATATGAGCGATGATAGATCACACTCATCTGAGTTTGTCCAACATTGCTTTGACAATTATTTTGAGTGGGTGTGGGAAAATAATATTGCTATGGATAGACATCTCATTTGGTCAAATAATTGCACAGGTCAATTAAAAAATGCTTGTATATTTTATTGGTTATGTAGAATGCATGTAGAGAGAGGTGTACCTCATATTTGGAGTTTTTTTGAGGCCGGTCATGGAAAAGGGGAGCATGATGGAGTAGGTGCATGCATAAAGAGAGCTCTAGTTAAGGAGAAACTAAGGATTTTAGGTGTAGAACTCATTGATTCCCATTCTATTGTTGATTGGTGTACTTCAACATTGTCACAGGGGGGATTCTTAAAAAATGCATTCATTTCAAAGCTCAAATGCTAGTACATGGACCATTTGGACATGAGGGTTGGCTTGTTATTGTTCAAGTTGTCTTCAGTGTGATTGAGATCAGTGTGAGTCAAGTGAGTGGGTTGATACATGGGTTCCACATTATCTTACTCCTTTATCTCTCACAGTCTCTGTAATAAATGATGACATAGATTGTTCACTGGACTATGACCATCTTTTAGATCTTCTATAGCCAGGACATGTTTTTGCATTGGTTGCACCAGAATGGAATGATGAGAGATCAGATTATTGGTTAGCACATTGTGTATGAGGAAAGTATAAACTTTCACAACCGATGATAGATAATGATATGTTCACATATCCAACAGGATCACATGTTGTTGTGGGAACATGGTTGTGCACATATATGATTATAAATAATGAAATTCATGCGTTTGAATACTATGAGAAACACAAAACCATTCTCATGTATTCACACCTTGTTATAGCAGCCAATGTTAAGTTGTTGAAACATCAAGGAAAACCAAAGACAAAGGAACTTTGGACTATTAGTACTGCTGATCATGAAGAAATACTAAATACTCTCAAGCAAAGAGATGAACCTTTAGGCACACTTCAGTAGGTAAGTTCAACTCAAGTTAAAATATAGTTCTATAATTTGCATATTTAGATGCCAAAAGGGCACTTCTTATATTCTCTATTAACTTTTCTTCCACCTTCTGAATGCAGGGATTGGAGTGGAAAGGAAACTTATTTTTTATATATAGTTGTGTAATTTGCATATTTAGATGCCAAATTTTGTATTTAAAACCAACAATCAAATGTAATGTGCATAGTTAGATGCCAAATTTTGTATATAAAAACAACAATCGAATGTAATGTGCATATTTAGATGCCAAATTTTGTATATAAAAACAACAATCGAATGTAATGTGCATATTTAGATGCCAAATTTTGTATATAAAAAATTTGATGCAAAATTGAAAATATAAAAGAGCCCATGGGGTTGATTTGCAAATATTAAAAGCCCACATTTGTATCGTCTTAATACCATGTAAAGTGCAAAAAATGTGTTTCCTTACTATGAATGTTGTATCCTATATATAATTGTATTATCTTAATTTTGTATCCTTAAATTTCTATTGTCTTAATTCCATTACATTTGTATCATCAAATGATGTAATAATTGGAGTCATTGACTCAAAATTGGTCAAATGTGTCCAAAGTAAAATGATGATTCCCTGGGTGAAGGGATAGTGTTCAAGGATTACATCCTGGCACCGAATGGACTGTGCCATTAGCTCCAATTGGGCAGGTAAATTCTAGGAACAACCCTATTTTGACCACTAAGTCAGTAGAATGTTCCGGACCATGCCAGACCGAAGTGTCCCCAAGGTGCACTAAGCATGATTGGGCAGCGAACTTTCAAGGCTCGTAACTCAAACCCCGTGAGAGGTATTAGAGATCCATGAGATGCTATAGGATGACATTTTTGAGGCCCATAATAACCTCTCTCCATTCTAGGAGATTCAAATTTGTTTGAATTTGGCACGCCAGTCTTGCTCGATGCCAAAACTTGTAGTGAGGGTCAGTTGAAAGTTGCACCAATGGATTACTTCCCAACCGTTTGTCCCAGCACCAAATGGACTATTCCATTAGCTTTGGTTGGGTGGTTAAATTCTAGGGAGAACCTTGTTTTGACCACTAAGTCAATAGAACATTTCAAACCACGCCGGACCAAAGTGTCCCCAAGGTGCACAAAGCACGATTAGGCAATGAACTTTCTAGGCTCGTAACTCAGACCCCGTGAGAGGTATCAAAGATCTAAGAGATGCTACAAAATAGTGTTTATAAGGTTTACAATAACCTCTCTCTATTCTGGGAGATTCAAATTTTTTTGAATATGGCACTCCAGTCTTGCTTGATGCCAAAACTAGCAGTGAGGGGCAGTTGAAAGTTGCGCCAATGGATTACTTCCAAACCATTTATCTCGACACCAAATGGACTATGCCATTAGCTCTGATTGGGTGGGTAAATGCTAAGGACAACCCCATTGTGACCACTGAGTCAACAAAACATTCTGGACCACACTGAACCAAAGTGTCCCTAAGGTGCACTAAGCACAATTGGGCAACGAACTTTCGAGGCTTATAACTTGGACCCCGTGAGAGGTATCAGAGATCTATGAGATGCTACAAGACTATGTTTTTGATGCCTAAAATAACCTCTCTCCATTCTAGAGATTCAAATTTGTTTGAATTTGACATGCCAGTCTCGCTCGATGCCAAAACTTGTAGTGAGGGTCAGTTTAAAGTTGTGCCAATGGATTACTTCTAAACCGTTCATCCCGGCACCAAATGGACCATGCCATTATCTCTGGTTGGAAAATTAAATTCTAGGCACAACCTCATTTTGACCACTGAGTCAGTAGAACGTTCCGGACCACGCCGGACCAAAGTGTCCCCAAGATGCACTAAGGACGATTGGGCAGCAAACTTTTTAGGCTCGTAACTTGAACCTTGTGAGAGGTATCAAAGATCCATGAGATGATACAAGATGGTGTTTCCAAGGCCTACAATAACCTCTCTCCATTCTGGAAGATTCAACTTTTTTTGAATTTGGTACACCAATCTCACTCAATGCCAAAACTTGCAGTGAGAGTCAGTTGAAAGTTGCGCCAATGGATTACTTCCAAACCATTCATCTCAACATCTAATGGACTATGCCATTAGCTTTGGTTGGGTGGGTAAATGCTAGGGACAAGCCCCTTTTGACCACTGAGTCATTAGAGCATTCCGGACCATGCCAGACCAAAGTGTCTCCAAGGTGCACTAAGCACGATTGGGCAGTGAACTTTTGAGGCTCATAACTCAGACTCCATGAGAGGTATTGGAGATCCATGAGATGCTACATGATGTAATTTTTGAGGCCTACAATAACCTCTCTCCATTCTAGGAGATTCAAATTTTTTTGAATCTAGCACGCCAGTCTCGCTCGATGCCAAAACTTGCAGTGAGGGTCAGTTGAAAGTTGCGCCAATGGATTACTTCCAAACCACTCATCCTGGCACCGAATGGAATGTGCCATTAGCTCTGGTTTGGTAGGTAAATACTAGGGACAACCCTATTTTGACCACTGAGTCAGCAGAACATTCCGGACCATGCCAGACCAAAGTGTCCCCAAGGTGCACTAAGCACAATTGGGCAGCGAACTTTCTAGGCTCGTAACTCAGACCCTATGAGAGGTATCAAAGATTCATGAGATGCTATAGGATGAAATTTTCAAGGCCTACAATAACCTCTCTCTGTTCTGGGAGATTCAATTTTTTTTGAATTCAGCACGCTAGTCTCGCTCAATGTCAAAACTTGCAGTGAGGGTCAGTTGAAAGTTGCGCCAATGGATTACTTCCAAACCATTCATCCCAGCACTGAATGAACTATGCCATTAGCTTTGGTTGGGAGGGTAAATGCTAGGGACAACCACATTTGTGAACATGAGATTGATCTACGAGTTATACTATTTAATGTTAAAAACTTGGTAGCAAATATATGTCTACAAAATAACTGAATTAACATTAAAACTTACTTGTGTTGAACTTTCTTCAGGGATTGTTGGTTGAGTCATTAGTGATACAAACCCTTGTCGTTCTGGCTCCCTCAAACTAGGAGTTACCTACAAATGTCAAATAGATACTTCATATTATCATAACTTGACCATATTATATATACTTGATAGAAAAATACACACAAATAACTTTAGAAATGTATGTACCATAGGGCTATCACTCTAAATGGATATGCCTATGACTCTATCATGATGATAGGGTCTCACAACATCATCACATGCCACTCTCTATCAAATAAACCATGTAAATTAAAAATGAGTAACACAACTGACAAGTATACATGTATGCATAAACAAACTAAATTACTTAATTACCTTTCCTTTATCAACAGATGACACTTGCACCCCCTCACATTGCCCCCCGATGGCAACTGGTGACACCTGCATCAATATGTAAAAGATGATCATAAAAATTAGAAAACAATGTACATATACTATTATCATAATTTAAAAGGAAACCAATGAGTACATTAAAACATATGTACCATGGAAGAGTCAATACCAAATGATATGACTGAAAGCGTGGACCCCTCCACCTATGCCATCTCCTCCTTTGCCATCAACTAAACATAAATGTAATACATAAAAAGATATAAGTGGGAAATTATTATAAGGAAATTCTACTAAAAATACGAATAATAAAATTTAAAAACAATGTAAAAAGTGAATGGTTTACCCTTACCACAACAATGGGAGTCCATGGCACTGTAGGCTCCTGATGCGCATCTCCATGAGCTACTTCAGTGCCTGTAGTGTGCTGTGTAGAATTGTCCCCATCGAAGCCAAAATTATATGCATCACTATTAGTCAGGAGACCAAAGCATAGATTCTTGCATATAATGCAAGTGTGGGGCGCACACACACATGTGAGCTTGTGGACAATGTGGAAGCACCAGAAGCATCAGGACAAGGAGGCAACAATGTCCTATTCTATGTAACTAGCAGATTAGTCAAGGTGTGAATGGCTCGAATAGTCTATGAGCCAGCCTCAATAATAATGTCTAGATGCTGCACTGTGGGAGGTGATGAAATCTCAGGATGGGGGACATATGTGCAGGATTTCACCCATTATGCACATGTCCTATCTTGTGGAGCACCTAAACCTACACCCTAGTTCGGTCTCATACTCCAATAATTCACCTTGTGACCGGGCACAAATTCAGCATATAATTTTCTAATGAAATAAAATGGGACATCCAAATTATTGTGAGGTGGTCTATCAAAAACCATCCACCAACGGTCCCAAAAGTTGTCACGTATTGCACTATTTGTGCACCAATTAATTGACAACTTGGTTTTTTTATGGTCTACTTTTAGACCAGTTTTAGGATCCACAAAAAGATTAGCTATGTCATGTTTTGTTATATTTAGGTTCATGACTTGATCATAATCAAGCCCATCGTCAAACTAGGCATGCATAGAATTGTGCCAAAGAAGTGCAACATTATGTTGTTGTGTAAGTTTCTCCATGTTTTCAATAATTGAGTTCATTATCGTAAACATGGGGAGCAATGGGGGGATATTGGCATATGTGGTTTGAAATCCTCTAAGTTCATTTAGATTATCTCCTATTAGATCTTCTAAATGTCGAGGGTTTGTGAGGTGGTTCTAGATTGTTTGCGGGATCATTAGGAGGGTTTTATGATTCCATGTTTGATAACAATGAAAAAAAATAGATAATTATAATAAATTATTAAAAACAATACAAAAACTCATTGCTACCCTAATTTTTACATAAAAAATCATATATTTCTATTTAAAAACAATATTAAAAAACAATTAAAATAATAAAAATTAGAAGCTTTACTTACCTAGTGATTTAGGAAAAATCGGATAGGGGATACGAGACCGAATATCTGAAAACCCTAGCTCCGTTCATGTTTTTGCAATGAAAAATGTTGAATGCGACTAGGTACAATGATATATATTCACTGGAAAATATCAGATATCTGATTATGCCTTCAGGTTTGGCTTTTGGTTTGGCTAGGTGTACTGACACCCAAGCCTACTAAAAATTCAAATCTATTTGTGCGCTTTTGGACAAGTGAAAATAAGTTTTTTTCACATCGCCACTTTTTGGCATACCATGATCCTGCACATACCCCTACAATTTGTGTTTTGTTTTTTGTCTTTTTTTTGCAAGTACCCCCGACAGTGTTGTAATAGCGATGATGTTGTCATAATTGCGACACCCATTTGTATATAAACAAAAAAGAAAAGAAAAAGAAAGTGTCATTTATAATTTGTGAATTCGAAGAGCTGCCACGAAGACGACACTGCACTTTTGCGTGGCACAAAGAGGGCATTCAAGTTTGGCATGCACGAAGAGGCTGACACCGTGTGGGAAGAGGGCATTGGCACTTGTAGGTAGGAATTCAAGCTTTCCCTTCTCATTAAATCAATTTCAGTGGCATTGTTTACATCTTAGCATTTGGAATGCTCGATGACCCACGAGCTTTGAGAGCTAGGGCATCATTGCTATTATCTTCAAGGCATTGTGTGAAGTGTTTGATCTCTATTTATTTGTTTTTCTATTGATATTCACTATGTGGTACTCCTTGTTTATGATCATTTCATGAGGAAATGTCTTGATGCGTCATAGGCTGCAAGGTAGGGCAGCATACATTGTTTATGAGCTCACTATTGAATACTGACATTGTTTAAATCTTTTCATTTTGAATGCTTGATGACCCATGAGGTTTGAGAGCTAGGACATCGTTGCTATTACCTTCAAGGCATTTTGTGAAGTGTTTGATCTCTCTTTATTTGTTTTGCTATTGATATTCACTATGTTATACTCCCCATTTATGATCATTTCATGAGGAAATGCCTTGATGGCTTGTGGGTTGCAAGCTAGGGCATGATACATTATTCATGAGCTCACTATTTAATACTGGCATTGTTTACATCTTTTCATTTAGAATGCTTGATAACTTGCAAGCTTTGAGAGCTAGGACATTGTTTCTATTACCTTCAAGGTATTGTGTGAAGTGTTTGATCTCTCTATATTTGTTTTGGTATTAATATTCACTATGTGGTACTCCCCGTTTATGATCATTTCATGAGGAAATGTCTTGATGGCTCACAGGCTACAAGATAGGGCATCATACATTGTTCATGAGATCATTGTTTAATACTGGCATTGTTCATGAGCTCACTGTTTAATACTAGCATTGTTCATGAGCTCACTGTTTAATATCTGGCTAGGCCATGTAAATGGTACCAAGCCAACCCAATCAGCCCAACAAAATGTGTCATGTTTATCTTTGTCAAATACACTCATTCACCATTTTGTTCTTGTTCTTCACACAAATATTGCATCAAAAATAATTGTAAACAATAATTCAAAGAAAAAAGAAACAACTACAATAGATGAGACTCCAAAAGAATACAGTCAACTACAATAGCTCACAGTCTCAATGAAATAAACAGTGTATAAAAAAATATATGGTACACAACAACAACAAGCATGCAATGACAGCAATAACATTTCATGATAAGATTCAATACTCTTAGTTTTTATTCACATTGCACATGCATAATTGTAGATGAGGATCAGTAATAGGGTGTCAGGCATTGCTTAGATCCTTTGGATCTAACCCTATATTTTCCTTCCTTGTAGGTTTTGGATCATACAAGAGCATATTGGATTGAACCCCGGGTCAACACTTCATTACTTCAGGCAATGTTTGGTACCTTCATTATTTATGTTCATTCACTTATGTATGTTTGCATTCATTTATATTCTGCTAAAAGTTGGCTATTAGCGACCATATATGATGATTCTTGATATTTTTGGGTCATTTGATGAAAATATGTAAAAGTTTCTTAAAAGTTTATATTTTTTATTTCAATTTTTAAAAGCATAAAATTAATAACATTTAAAGATAAAAAATTAAGATAATCTTTGTCTTCACTTAAAACAAAAACATAAAGTTCATAAAGCATGGTAAAAGAGGGCCCTAACTGTGGTAAAATGAGAAAGTTGCCACCTTGCACTACTCTTCATATGGTAGCTGTGAAGGAACTATGTTATAAAATTTCAAGGCATGAAATTTTATACTTTTTAACATCATAATTTTTTCTCCTTAGCATTGATTTTACAATGTGGGGGACTCAAAGAAAATATATGTACAGTTATATAATTTCATGTCTTGAAATTTGGCATGAAATTTTATAACATAGTTCCTTAGCATTTGATCTATATATGGCAACCATGACTTCAAGTAGGCATTTGAGCTTTGTCTTCTCATTAACTCAATTTCATTTTGATGGCATTTGTTGATTTAATGGAAAAATATGAATATTAATATTGGCATTGTTTACATCTTTGTATTTTGAATTCTCGATGACCCATAAGCTTTGAAAGCTAGGGCATCGTTGCTATTACCTTCAAGGCATTGTGTGAAGTGTTTGATCTCTCTTTATTTGTTTTATTGTTGATATTAACTATGTGGTACTCCTTATTTATGATCATTTCATGAGGAAATCTCTTGATGGATTGTGGGCTACAAGCTAGGGCATCATGCATTGTTTATGAGCTCACTGTTTGAGCACATCATGCCCCTATTTGATTGGCCAGTGCTCTATTTGTTATATTGATGCTATTAGATAAAATAGGGACATTAGTAATAAAATAATACACTTACTATTTTGAATTTGAGCTCTAGCATCATGCAATGTTATTGTTGTCAAAACAGTAAGTGTATTAATGTATGATCTAATAGCAACAACCTCATTGATCATTACCTTTCACTCCTCCATCATTATAGAAGAGATAACTACCTACAAGTAGGGCATTATGAATTGTTTATGAGCTCACTATTTGAGCACCTCATTGTAATACCCCAAAAATAGGCTATAAGTTCATTAATCTTCTATATCTACAAATCGAATGAAATCAACATCGAAGTCCTAATCTAAGGCACATTTAAACATCATCGAATCATAATTGATTATCTTAAATTCTGCATCAGAGAATATTCCTAGCAATATTCTTAATTATCTTAATTATATTTAATTTAATGATTATTTGGCAATAAATCACATTTATCCTAAGTTTGATTAATTGAATATTTTCATATTTAATTAATTAGATTTAATATCTTCCCACTTAATTGTGTAATTAAATTTAATTCTATCTATTATTAATTGCATTATTTAATTTTGACAATAAATCCAATATCCTATGAATAATTGATTAAATTCTTATTTAATTAATTAAAGCAAGTTGTCATTATTTAATAATATAGTTTTTAATAAAAGTTTGATAAAATAGTTAATTAACCCATAAATTAATTATTTTATTTCAAAAAGTAGTTAAGTTGAGAATAAATCACTTTATTTATTTATTAAATCATAATTATCCATGTGCACATTCAAGGACCAGTTAAACTCAAATTGGAAAATCAATGCAAGTTGTTAGCTTTTTGAAACTCAACATCTTTTTGAGTTTTAAAGTTGATCTAAACTTCTAATTCGAGTTGAACTGTGCTTTTACATGATTTTTGTGACTTAATTATCTTTATTTAAAAATAACTCAAAAATCAAGCTGAGTTATTTGAGTGATTTATGGTTTTTTTCTCATGCACCTCCAAAGCCCTAGATTTCTATAAATTAATGCTTCAGCTCATCTCAAATCATCTCATATTTTTGCACAATCACGTTGGAGAATTGGAATTGGGAGAATCAAAGCTTATTGCGAATCAAGGCTATTGTGAGATCAATTTGTTTGTTTTACATTCATGTAGATTCTTTTTCATATCATTGTTAAATCATTTAGCATATCATAGATCAATTTCCACATTAGCATAGATTCATATCAGTTTTCATCATATTATTGCATAGAAAATACCAAAAAAAAATAGCTTAATTGCATTCAATTCATATCTAGATCAATTGCATTCAAATCCTTCATTTAGGTGTCATCTAGGTCACTGATCTCGATAACAATCTGAGAACATTAATCTCGCACCTACTAGAAGGCAGTAAATCGCTTGGTTAAATTAGATTTTAATTTTGCATGATTTTGATTATAGCTAACTTCTAATGTTTTACTAAAGTGTTGTGTCTATAGATCAGGTACAAAATTCACACACACATTTATGGCGCCCACCGTGGGGCAACCCACCTTTACATGCTAGTTTTGAATTTTTGGGGGAGCTAAAACCCTAAAGTTTTAAAGATTTACTTTTATCTCTCAAACGGCTTGGAATTTTGCTCTGAATTTTTTTTTGCAAGTTGGACACATATCAGAGAAGCTACAATAAAAAATTTAGAATTTTCTAAGATGGTTTGAATTTTTAACAATTTTTTCTTAAAATTATGGAAAAAATTAATATCTGATGTAAATCAGCATATTTTTCAGAAATTTTTATATTTTCGGAAATCTCTTTAAATTCTACAGGGGGTGTATTCTTTTTATTTTAAATTTGGACACAATATAATAGCTCAAATAGTCAATTTACAAAAACTGGTCTATTTTGATAAAACAGGTCTCTAGGGCACAAATGAAGAGATTTTTCTAAAAATTTTACATTTTTGGAAAGCTCTCTATTTTTTATTAGGGGTCTCTATTTTTAATTTCTATTTTTGTGGCCAAAATCATATCAAAAAAATTAGATCTTGTTGACTAGGTCAAATGCAGCAAAAAAAAAAAAATTTTGTGATGGGTATGCACTTATTTTTTTTACATGGTTCAATGAATGATATGAGTTGTCATTTGGGTTAATTGCTGGTTATTATTGCTGATAATAATTAATTTTTAGAGCTAACCCTATGGTTTTCATAATTTGAATATATTTTGCATATCTTGTTTGCTTGTTGGAGAGTTCGTCACTTGCTTGCATGGAAAAGCTCAACAAGAATTGCTAAAAATTAGGTAAAATCTACTAAGTGCATTGCATGGATCCCAGGTATTCTCCTTCATCTAATAACATTTCAATTTGGCCTTAAAATAAATCTCTCATGTGTCTAGCTTGGGTGATTCTTTTCATGCTTTTGTTTTACACACTTGCATAATTGATACTAGGTTGTGACCCCTTAAGGATTCATTAAGTAGTCTTAGATACTTGTGATTGATCTTGATTGCTATCTTGGGTTATTGGACTCGCTAATCCACTGGCACCTCATTCTACCCCGTGGTTGCAATCTCAGCGCCACATTAAAGGGGAGGGGTCAACAGGACAAAAGCGTTAAGTGTTCCACTTGGCAACCCATTTGTGCTTTTAGGAACTCACTTGTTTTCTAAGTTGGGGACTCATTTTAAGCTTGTGTGAGGTGTTAAGTGTTCCACCTTGTGGACTCATCTCATATTCACTTTAAGCGTTAAGTGTTCCTCTTTCTGCTTTTTGGGTACTTTTGGTAGATTTGCTTTTGGAAACATACATTTGTACTCACATAGTAATTAGGCACTATGAACACTATTCGTGATTCTTGAGAGATTGGATTCCCATCGAAATCTTTCTTGATGATAGAATCCTTGTAGGTAGGGAGGATACTTAGTGTGTTTCACATTCAACTTAGTTAGTGTGTCTTCTCTTATTGATCGATACATTCTCTCCCAAGAGAGGTTGATAGATCACGTGGGGTTGACATCACGAGCTTTGGTGAATTAAAACTAGTTAGTACATCTTCCCTTATTGATTGATACATTCTCTCTCTGAAAGGGTTGATAGATCACGTGGGGTTGATATCATAGACCTTGGTGAGACAAACTTTGTCTTAGTGTGTCGGATTAATCTGCTTGCTTTTTTTGGGTTAAAAGTGAAAAGGCGTCAAAAATCTTGTATCTAGAGCCAAGTCCCCTTGTGGTATACTATTGTGAGTCACCTTTAGAGAGGGTTAACCATAGCAAACAATCCCTTCACAGGGTAAACTGCGTTGATGGAACCTCAAGTGGTAATAGCCATTTTCTCTGTGGTAGTGACAGCCGCTATATAAATGTCCTTGTGGAAGAAATCTCCACAGGTATGGTTCATTTTTGGGTTGTCAAATCTCCCTAGCAGCTCCTAAAGATTAAGTTCTCAGACTGTGTCAAAACCCTGGTGTGCCAGGATTGGAGTTCACCCCTTTGGATCATAAAAGTTGCAGAGTCAGACCATTACTAAAAACCCTAGCGAGGCCAAATTTTTATTTTATAGGGTATATATGCGTTATTGCAAAACATTTTTGGAACATACACAATTAGCGCTTCTGAGGATTAGAACGAATAAGTCACTTGATTGTTCATGTGCAAGGTTCCTTTTTCCCTTGTTCATTGTTTTCAGACATGCTGGAAATCACTTGCTTGCTATTTCGCGTGCTTATTTATCTATCTGGTTACTGAAAATGAACAAATCTGTTACAATCCTCAAATCTGGACCTTGAAATTTGCAAACAATTCAAATCTGAAAACTCAAAATTTGCAAAATCTAAAGTAAAATCCTTTTTTGGAGTCAAAAGTCATCTCAGGAGGTCAGAAAGTCATAGGAGTTTCCATCAAGTGTCATTTCATTACAACCCATCTGTCGTATGATTGAGTACCCAGTGTCGTACGAGTTTCCATGCCAGCAAATTCTCAAAGTTAAAATCTTGCAACTGTCGTATGAGATTTTCAACTGTCATTTCATTGCCATCCAACTATCGTATGAGTTTTGCAACTGTCATTTCATTGCTACCCAACTATCGTATGATAACCAACCCAGTGTCGTACGAGTTTTGATGCCAGAAAATTCTAAAAGTCAAAATCTTGCTTGCAATTATCGTATGAGTTTTGCAACTGTCGTTTCATAGCAAAACCACTATCGTACAAGTCTGTAGAGTGTCATTTGACAAAATTTTGAAGATTTGTCAGGAAATTGTCAGAATTGCCAGATATTTAGCTTTTTCAGCCTATTTTCAGAATCTATCGAACAAATCACTATGTCAAGAATAGAGTAATAGCTATTGAGAATCAGTACACATGTCTCAAAGAATTAGTACACAAGAGGAAGAAGCTCTAATCACCGCTATGATGAAGCAACTGCAAGCTATGCAAGTCCAGCTTGACAAACTTGAGAAAGAAAAGGAACCTAAAGAGTTCTCCATGGAATCTTTATACTCTTTTCCATTTGATAAAGACTTGTACATGTCACCATGCCCCCAGATAGAATTTGAGCAATGTGATAACCCTTATGATACCTCTTCCATGGAGAGTGACACATCCAGCTTTGGAGACTATGATGACTATGATGACAGACAATAATGATACCTATGACACCTCTGTTCCTAAGAGTCCTCCTCGTCATGTGTTCCTACTTACTACAAATGGGCCGTCACATTGGATAGATCGTGATGGTGATCCATATGATTCTGATTTTGAAAGAAACTTTGATGGCTTTTGTGGACAATATCTAGATGATACATATACTTCTATTGAGGAATATCAAATGTACCATGCTGATTTGAAATGTGCATACTACAAGAAATTTCATGCTGAAAATAAAGATTACACTTTCAAGCAAGATCATTTTAATGTTGGACCTTTGTCTTGTGATGGTTCCCTTCCATCCCCTACTTCCTCCAATACCTGTACATTTCCTAAAGCTTTTGAGTCTTTCAAATCTTTTACAGAACCTTCATCTGACACAAGCCCTAATACTTTTCATGTGGTTCCTTATAGTTATCCTCCAGGGCTACCTCTTAAAGAAACTCAAGCTAACCTTCACTTGGCTGCAAATACTTTCAATAATGATAAACCTAAAGAGCCTAAGCCTTCATATGCCATAATCCCTACTTCAACTAGTCCTCCACCATCTCTTCCAAAGTCATCCATACAATCCCAACATGCTTCCTTGTCCTTAGAAGTGGCTCCATGTCAAGAGGACTCTAAAAATGATGAAGAAAAGAACATAAAGAAAGATCAAGATCAAGAACCCTCCATGTCAGCCACTCCTTTTCCCGATGTCTCTTATCCGCTTCATGGTTCTTTTGATCCTGTACACCCTTTTTCATGCATTCCACCATGTCTTAAGTCTTCTCCTAAGCAAGATCAAGTTACTACTTACACCGTTGAGCTTATTGACAATCAAAATAACCTTACTACACTTGCACTTTCCAAAGATGATACTTCCATTAAGGTTGTTAAAAATGGTGTTGTTACTTCTAATGTTAAGCCTATTGAAAATCAAAAGAAAAATTATGCGCTTATGCTATCCAAAGATCCTTGTCAAGATCAAAGTCTTCCATCTTCTTATTCTACCACTCCATGTTCGCTTCCACTTTCTACTCTTCCAAAGTCTTTGCACGCTTTGAACAATCCTATCAAAGAAGGTGCTCATATTCAAGATATCCATGATTCTATTGAAAATTCTAATTCTCACTCTAAAGATACTGATGTCCTTGGTTGTCATATAGATGCTGATGAACTTGTTGATTATCCTTTTGCGTCTTCCACTTCCATCCTTGGACCTCTTTCACCACTACAAAGGGCTTCATGTCTACCTTCCATCTTGGGTCCTTATATCCTTTCACTTTCCCCTCTTAACTCTTCTAATTTTCCATCCATTTTGGGTCCTTACATCCCTCCATCTCCTATCTTTCCTCAAGATCAACATAGATGCATAACCTTGAATCTTTTTCATCCACCCACCCATTTAATCCAGTCATATCCTCCTTCTTCTTTCACAAGTCCCAAGTCTTTTGGAAGTAACTTGAATGTTCAATATAAGAAAAAAAAGCAATACAAGAATCCATCAAAAAAGGATCACCATGTCTCCTCTAATAGACATGGAAACATAAAGTCAAAAGAGATATCTAAGAAGAAAACTACAAGACAAGTATGGGTTCCAAAATCCATCATTGAAGATATTTTCTCTAGATTACCAAAAAGAAATGAAAAGCCTATGACTATATGGATTCCAAAGTCTCTCTTGAAAGATTCTGGTGTTGAGCAAAAAGTGAAATTGACATTCAAGCTTCCAAAGGCTTCCACTTCATTTCCCTCCAAAAATATTCTTCCATTCCATGCACCTAAACCACAACCTCTACTATCCATTCACCATATTCCTTCACGTATTCCTTCATTCACATTTCCTCCACCCTCTCGCCACCCTTCAAGGTATGTGTTGATGTTGAGCTTGCCTTCCTTTCCATCTACCCTTTCACAATCCTTCCATTCATTATCCTTCTACCTTCTATCCTTTTTCCTCATTTGCCTATTCCTCCTATCTTCCAACCTCACTCACTTTACATAAAACCCTATACTCCATTTTTATCTTCCATCTTCCTTTCCCTATCAGCATCTTTGAGCATATCATTTTGAATCCTTGGCATATCATGGTTCATCCTTTCAAGGAGCATTATCTAAAAAGCTTGCCTTCTTCTAAATAAAATAAAAAATAAAAATTGAAAATGTGCCATGGTGAAAACCTGGAAACACGCACCTTGGTAGCAAAATTAAAAAGAAATAAATTCATCCTATGGTGAAAACCACTCCCTTGTGGCACCTTGGATAAGTACCGTGATGAAAACCTAGCAATCAGGCATCATGCGTAGTTCTTCTACATATTTCATCCATTCCATCTTCTCTTTTTGATCTTGACAATGTTGATCTATACATGAACATTTGGCTATCTTGTGAGCTATCTTATGATGATCTTGCTTTCATTCCCTTCCTGTTTAGCCTTCATGTCTATCTTCCTCCATTCATTTTCACCTATCGCTATCCTTTTCCCCTTTGGTCTTGATCTAATAGAAGAAAGAGTAAAACACGGTGCTATGAAGCCTCTTGACATGTCTACTCCTTTGGATTGCATCCTATCTTTCTTTGGCATTATGATTTTGTGACTTATCCTATGCTAGCCTTTCATTGCTTGTCCAAATGTTCTTTACATGACAATTTTTCCCTAGCTTGAGTATTCTTGAGGATTTTTCCCTTAAGGATTTCTTCCCTTCATTAGCTTTCATTCTCTTGTCTTCCATCTCTTCCACCAGCTTGCCAATCCCTCTTGTTCTCCACCTTGCTAGACATTGGGACTACACGATATGATCTTGCTTGGGAGTTTGCAATGGAAAAAGATGCTATCAAGTATACCAAGTATCAAAATAAGTATCAGAACCAATATCAGAACCAGTATCAGAACAAGTATCAGAATAAGTATCAGAACCAGTATCAGAACAACTATCAGAACACCTATTGGGGCTACACCTTTTTCTTTAGTTTATGGGTCTGAAGTGGTACTGCCTATTGAGGTTGAAATCCCATCACTCAGAATTAGAATGCATGGTCTAATAACTGATGATGACTACAGAGTGTCTAGGTTACAAGAACTGGAACTACTAGATGAGCGCAGACAAGCAGCATATGATCATCTCAGAGTATATCAGAAGAGAATGTCTAGAGGCTACAATAAGAAAGTCAGACATAGAGAATTTCAAGTTGGCGATCTAGTCTTGAGAGAAAATCTTAAAAATCAATCCCATCGAGAACGCAAGGGGAAGTTTGAACCCAACTGGCTGGGTCCCTTTGTCATCACTACTACTTTTGGCTCTGGTGCCTATCAACTCTCAACGACTGAAGGAGAATAGCTCTGAGAACCAATCAACGTTCTCCATTTGAAGAAATTCTATGCCTAAGGCATTCAATCTATGGTAAAATGTCTTGAAAAAATTATAAAAATCAGAAAAAGTCCTGAAAAAATGAACATCTTGGTGAAAACCTAGCAATAGGCACCTTGATGATTCACAAAAAAATCAAAAAATATCAAAAGTACAAAAAAAAAAATTTAAAAAATGAAAAATACAAAAAAAATGAGAAAAAAAAAAAGTGCCTTGGTGAAAACCTGGAAACAGGTGCCTTGGTAGCAAAAATAGAATCTCTACCAAGATGCTGAAAACTCGGCAAATGGGCACCACTTATTTCAAAATGCTCCATCTATCAGTGCAATCTTGGTCTTTCACAGCTTTCAGTTTTGCTTTAGTTTGTACATATCTCCCGGTTTGTTTTTGCATTTCCAATTTTCAATAAGTCAGTTTGTCCACCAATCAACTCAAGCATCTGTATCCTATCAATGTTCAAACTTGGGGGCAATCAATGTCATATCCTATGGTCTCCAATGTATCTTAGATGTATCATATCCAGTCAGAGTCCTTTGAAGCTTCATTTGAGTCAGTCAAGTCAGTCTTGTCTCCAGAAAGGATTCTGCATCTACAACAACGCAATCAAACACAAACTAAAAACAATTTGTGCTTTTCATGCTTTTATCTCCTTGTATGCTTACTGATTCGCATTGAGATTTTTGAATATTGTGTCCCTTTGAGCTCTTCAATGATGTCCTTTACAGGATTTAGAGAGTGATGACTGGGGACATAATCTTTTCTTTATCTTCTGCTTGTATGTGAAAATCTAACAACTTTGGGAATTCTAGATTGAAATGGTATGCGACTGTAAGAGCCTCTATCTTGAATTGGATGGCCATGTGTACCTCAACCATTGATACCCAAAAAATTCAAGGAAGTTTGATCTAACTATTGTCTTTTTGATCGAGTTCTTTCTCCTATTATGAAACATGATCTTACCTAAGGATGTGAACGATAAAAGGTCACTATAGGTAATTCACATTGGATTTAGAATGATCTCTTGGCTGTTTGATGTGTTTGTCATGCAAGGTGTATTCAGGTCATCATGACGTTCATGTTTTGATGCTTATACAAATCGCTATATCAAAATGGACATAATATTTAGGTCATCCTGGCATTTGTGCCTTGGTGCTTATATCTAATCTGACATTCCAAAAACAAAATCAATATTCATATATCCATGGTTGTTGACCAGTGGGTGTTGTATTGATTCTTGCCCATACAAATCAATATTCATATGTCTATGGTTTTTTTTAGCTAGTGGGCATTGTATTGATTTATCTGATTACCTAAAAGTTCAATGATGATAACAAATCGACACATGATTAGTGACTAGGTCCTAGGTCTTAGGTTGCATTTCATTTTGCATGTCTCTTTGCATTTTGCATGTTTGCATGATCTCACAATGATTAAACGAACTTCAATGCTTAAACAATTCTCAAATCGCATCTTCAAATCTAACAAGAGCTGAATCCCACGTGAAGGTTCCTCTAATGAAACAGCAAGTAGAATCCTTTTTCAGGATCAAAATTCAAATCTGAGATCATTCATATTATTAACTACTTGCATATTCGACCTTCAATCATCACAGAAATCTAGTATTCAACTTAACTGATTATCTAACATCAAACTATCAAAATTTCAACTTGGTCAACTATGGTCAACTCATCGTTTAACCTAGTCAAACTTGGTCTTTTGGGACCTTCCAATGATGCAAAATGCATTCTCGAACATGTTTAACTATTTCTCAAATCAATTAACATGCTTCTGAACTCTCAACGCTGACTTTTCTTGTCAGATTTCAATTTTAATCCCGAAGGGGGCATGGTATTGCACATCATTCGAAGTCTGTAATCAAATTTGAAATCATATCTTCCTCAGTAATCAAGACAACAACCACGTCTAGTTACTGATTCATCAAAAGTCCTCATCACTCGGGGCAAATCTATCATCACTTGGGGCATATCAGATTCATCAAGATCCATATCAATCTGGTATTCTCCTAATCTTGTAAACTGTATCAATTTTTGCAACCATCGGATCATAGTGTTCCTTCCTTGGTTCTTCGACAACTGAAGGATTTAGATGTGATACCTGCTAGTTCTGCTAAGACAATCAAGTCTAGAACCGGTCACTCACTTCTTCGCAATCATAAGGTTTGGAATCAGGCATTTTGACACTTTTTCGCAATCATCGGTTCATTTGCTGTTATAGTTAACATTATCTTTGGTCAATCAGGACCTATTATCTCCATATCAAATCAATATCAATCAGCTTCTATCTCATATCAATTATCAATTTCGAATTAGTTTCATATCTTTATCAAACACAGACTTTCTTTGAACCACTGCGCTTCACACAGTAATTCAAAGAGGGGCAAAATGTAATACCCCAAAAATGGGCTATAAGTTCAATAATCTTCTATATCTACAAATCGAATGAAATCAACATCGAAGTCCTAATCTAAGGCACATCTCAACATCATCGAATCATAATTGATTATCTTATATTCTGCATCAGGGAATATTCCTAGCAATATTCTTAATTATCTTAATTATCTTTAATTTAATGATTATTTGGCAATAAATCACATTTATCCTAAGTTTGATTAATTGAATATTTTCATATTTAATTAATTAGATTTAATATCTTCCCACTTAATTGTGTAATTAAATTTAATTCTATCTATTATTAATTATATTATTTAATTTTGACAATAAATCCAATATCCTATGAATAATTGATTAAATTCTTATTTAATTAATTAAAGCAAGTTGTCATTATTTAATAATATAGTTTTTAATAAAGGTTTGATAAAATAGTTAATTAACCCATAAATTAATTATTTTATTTCAAAAAGCAGTTAAGTTGAGAATAAATCACTTTATTTATTTATTAAATCATAATTATCCATGTGCACATTCAAGGACCAGTTAAACTCAAATTGGAAAATCAATGCAAGTTGTTAGCTTTTTGAAACTCAACATCTTTTTGAGTTTTAAAATTGATCTAAACTTCTAAATCGAGTTGAACTGTGCTTTTACATGTTTTTTGTGACTTAATTATCTTTATTTAAAAATAACTCAAAAATCAAGCTGAGTTATTTGAGTGATTTATGGTTTTTTTCCCATGCACCTCCAAAGCCTTGGATTTCTATAAATTAAGGCTTCAGCTCATCTCAAATCATCTCATATTTTTGCACAATCACGTTGGAGAATTGGAATTGGGAGAATCAAATCTTATTGCGAATCAAGGCTATTGTGAGATCAATTTGTTTGTTTTACATTCATGTAGATTCTTTTTCATATCATTGTTAAATCATTTAGCATATCATAGATCAATTTCCATATTAGCATAGATTCATATCAGTTTTCATCATATTATTGCATAGAAAATACCAAAAAAAAAATAGCTTAATTGCATTCAATTCATATCTAGATCAATTGCATTCAAATCTTTCATTTAGGTGTCATCTAGGTCACTGATCTCGATAACAATTTGAGAACATTAATCTCGCACCTACTATAAGGCAGTAAATCGCTTGGTTAAATTAGATTTCAATTTTGCACAATTTTGATTATAGCTAACCTCTAATATTTTACTGAAGTGTTGTGTCTACATATCAGGTACAAAATTCACACACACACTCATGTCCCTATTTGATTGACCAATGATGTGAGTGTTCTAAGGCTTGCTTGCACTGCAATGAAGAGACCTATCTTATCTCTTCTAGGAAACTAGTCTCCTCTAGGTCCTGATTGGTTTAGATGATTAACTAAGACCAATCCTAACTCTTCTCTAAGATTTCTTAACCTTTGTGCTTCGCCTTGAAAGACTAACACCTTATAGATAGTACAATTCTTCTCCCTCACTTAGAAAGCTCTAAGTGCTACCTTCTCACAAACTTCATTCTTCATTGTAGGGGTGTCCTTCATCATGAAAACATTCCCAATATTTTCATTTTAGTCCATTTGATTGGGTCTTTAAGCCCTTTTCCATCAGGTTCAAGGTTCCACCTTGAAATGGCCTAATCAGGCCTAATTTTCTTATAACCTTTTGTAGAGGCTTTTGTCCTTTCTTTCCAAAATTCTTCAAACAACTTGTAAAAACAATTGGGGATTTGGATACCCTTTTTTCTCTTACTAAAGATTCTGCAAGTTTTAGGTCCTGGTAGCCTCCGTACACTGCCTTCCTACAAACTAGGACAAACAAGGCTAATTGACCTATTTTATAGGACTAACTGTATCCTAGATGAATCTTCCTCAAAACTTGACCTAAGTGATTGGCATGAACCCAATCCCATAATATGTCAAGGTATGATGAAAAAATTCTTGAAACTATACTTTTTCTGTACAACACCTTTCTACCCTGCAAGAAATCTTCAAACTTTCATTCCTAGACCTCTAATCGGGCTCTGTCTGCTCGCCTAGGGCCTAATGGTAAAAATAGCTCTCCAAAATTTCACAACCCCTAATCCTAAAAATATGTACACTAATGAATCCCCTAGAATTTTCATCTATCCTTAGGTGTTTCCCATGGTTAGATTTCATGGGGGAGCCATGAAAGCACAGTCTGGTCAAAACAGGACTAGTGGGAACTCTAAAACAAAAGCAATTTAAACAACACAATAGAAATTCTCAAAACAACTTAATTCCTAAATGAAAAAATCTTATAACTTATCAAAGAACACTAGAATCATCCACTAGATCGAGACTTTCAATCCATTTTAAGGCACTGTCAACACAAAAGCTCGGGGTATTCACTGAAATAGTGTTGTAGAGCTGTATTCAATACTCAAAAACTATTACAATGCATAACTATCCTCAAGATTTGAGCCTTCCTAAACATAAGATGTCATTTCCCCCATTCTAGGGCTTTTTGGATGATCTCCCACCTCCTATTCTCAAGGGAATCCAAAGTAACTGAGTTGCATGCAACATTTGTAATTATTGCAAATGTTGTCATGACAACTTCTTAACAACATTTGGCATCTTTCTCTATGCCTTGAGCCTACTTCTTAGGACCTTTATCCTTTCTAGATTCTAAGGATCCAACTCATTTAATGACCTTATGGCATCTCTATGACATCCATTAACACCATTTATGTGCCTAAGACACATTGAAGACTCTATCCCAAACTAATAACACTAAGAATTAAAGACTACGAACATTGGCTATTTGTGTGACATTAGTCCTAATGACTAACTCACCTAGCTTACATTGCAATGACCTTCTAAGGTCTTAAAACAAACTACTCTACTCTTCTTGACTTGGCTAGAGTCAAGTACAAGCCAAAACAACTAAGCATGTAGGTAAGCCTAGGTGTGCTCCTACACCAGCCAGTGCTCAAACCGTGAGCTCATAAATTGCGACACCCATTTGGTTATAAACAAAAAAAGAAAAAGAAAAAGAAAGTGTCATTTGTAATTTGTGAATTAAAAGAGCCTCTGTGAAGACAACACTACACTTTTGTGTGGCACGAAGAGGGCATTCGAGTTTGGCATGCGCGAAGAGGCTGACACCGTGTGGGAAGAGGGCACTGGCACTTGAGGTAGGCATTCAGGCTTTGTCTATTTGATCATAAATGGAGAGTACCACATAGTGAATATAAAAAAACAAAACAAATAAAGAGAGATCAAACACTTCACACAATATATGTTACTTTATAAGATTTTATTAAGACTAAATATATTATTTTATGAACTCACTGTTTGAGCACCTCATGTCCCTATTTGATTGGTCGGTGCTCTATTTGTTATATTGATTCTATTAGATCAAATAGGGATATCAAATAGGGAAATCATTAATAAAATAATACACTATGTGGTACTCCCTATTTATGATCATTTCATGAGGAAATGTCTTGGTGGCTCACGGGCTGATGCAAGCTAGGGCATCATACATTATTCATGAGCTTACTATTTAATACTAGCATTCTTTCCATTTGGAATACTTGATGACCTATGAGCTTTGACAGCTAGGGAATCATTTCTATTACCTTCAAGGCATTGTGTGAAGTGTTTGATCTCTATTTATTTGTTTTGGTGTTGATATTCACTATGTGGTACTCCCCGTTTATGATCATTTCATGAGGAAATGTCTTGATGGCTTGTGGGTTGCAAGCTAGGGCATCATACATTGTTCATGAGCTCACTGTTTAATACTAGCATTATTCACGAGCTCACTATTTAATATCTAGCCAAGCCATGTAAATGGTACTAGGACAACCCAATCAGCCCAACAAAATGTGTCATGTTTATCTTTGTCAAATACACTCATTCACCATTTTGTTCTTGTTCTTCACACAAATATTGCATCAAAAGTAATTGTAAAAAATCATTCAAAGAAAAAAGAAATAACTACAATAGATCAGACCCCAAAAGAATACAGTCAACTACAATAGCTCACAGTCTCAATGAAATAAACAGTGTATAAAATAATATATGGTGCACAACAAAAGAAGCATGTAATGACAATAATAATATTGCATGATGCCTAAGCTCAAATTCAAAATAGTAAGTGTATTAATATATGATCTAATAGCAGCAACCTCATTGATCATTACCTTTCACTCCTCCATCATTATAGAAGAGATAACTACCTACAACTAGGGCATCGTGCATTGTTTATGAGCTCATTGTTTGAGAACCTCATGTCCCTATTTGATTGGCCGGTGCTCAAATAGTGAGCTCATAAATAATGCATGATGCCCTAGCTTGCAGCCCACAAGCCATCAAGACATTTCCTCACGAAATGATCATAGATGGGGAGTACCACATAGTGAATATCAACAACAAAACAAATAAAAAGAGATCAAACACTTCACACAATATATGTTATTTTATAAGATTTTATTAAGACTAAATATATTGTTTTATGAGTTCATTGTATGAGCACCTCATGTCCTTATTTGATTAGTCTGTGCTCTATTTGTTATATTGATGCTATTAGATCAAATAGGGACATTAGTATTAAAATAATGCACTTACGATTTTGAATTTGAGCTCATAAAGATTAAGATATCCTATTTTTTTGAATTTCTATGTGCGTTGAGCCAATGAAATTTTTATCATCATGATGAAGTAATAATGCATTAAATGTCTTACTTATGTCCCTATTCAATTTTAATTTTATAGTGAATTCATGATTTATAATTCAATTGTAGCAGCTCAATGTGTTTGAACTCAAGAATACCCCTTACTTGGTTTCCTACAAAGCTTTTGGCAGAATCTATCAGAAAATGGGAAGCTATGAGAAGGTGACATGAAGCTAATGAAAGGAGGCATCTCCAATTTATTTTTCTAATATACACATTAAGGATCATGTTAGATAATATAAGGGAATTTGATCAAAATAGGGAGACAATCACTAGATTATTATCTAACTTTCAAAAAGAAGGTGATGAAAAATGTTATTGTCCATGAAAGAGTTGTGACGGCTTAAAGACAAGAAGAATCAAAATCAAAATAGAAAAGAGACATTGTAGGGAGAATGGTCACATAGAAGGGGGGTTTGATTATAACCCATTGGTAAGTTATTTGTTATATTGTTTTCACAATTAATATACATATGAACCATGGAAGGAGGTTTGATTATCATCATTTTTATATAGGTCAATCTCCCGAGTGTGAATATAGAGGATGATCCCATAGAAGATGATGATCATGCGCCAGAAAACACATATGAAGATGATGGTATGAATGCATTGATCATTGACACATTTGGTACTAGTGCTGTTCGTGCTACTGCTGCTGTTGATGATGATGATTATGATGAGGATGACATTGACGATGTCCATGATATACCTCTACTTGAGAAGGCAGACACAACCCTTTACGAAGGCTCCCAATCTACTCTTCTCTCTGTTATATTGTTGTTGGTGAATTTGAAGGTTATGAATGGTTTATCAAACATAGCAATGTCATGTATGATAAGGTTTGTCATATATGTATGATAGGTGACTTTCTATTACCACCATCAAATATTCTCCCTTGCTTGTACCAAGAATTATGTGCCACTATGAAAAATATTGGAATGGAGTATCAAACAATAGATGCTTGTCTTGAAGATCATATTGTTTATTATAAAGAACACAAAAATGCAACAGAATGCTCTGAATGCCATACGAGCAGATATCGAGATGATCAAGTGACAAAAAAGGTGCCTCGCAAGGTTCTTCGTCACATCCCCATTATTCCATTTCTAAAATGATTATTCAGGTGTAATAGCTTGGCACAATTTATGGATTACCATGCACGTGGCAGGAGTCAAGGTGACATTATTTGAATGCATGTGGATGGTTCATCATTTATGGACATAGAGGAAAAGTGGCCACACTTTAAAGAGGAACCTCAAAATCTCAAGCTTTCTTTGGTAGTAGACGGTGTTAATCTAAATGAAGAGATGAGATCCATTTTCTTGGTGTGGCCTATTTTTGTTATAAACAATAATCTTCCTCCATGGATGTCAATAAAGAGGGAGCACATTATGTTGGCAATGATTGTTCTAGGTATCTTATTATTTTATAGTTATCTACATGTAATTATAACTCTTAGAGAGAAATAGCCATAATAATTATCTGATGTTGTTGTTAATTCAACAAGGTAAGTACCAAGTGAAAGATATGAATGTATATATTGCACCTCTTATCGATGAGTTGTTGGTGTTATGGAATGGTTTCACTATGTATGAAATCTCCTGACCAATTGGACAAAGATAATTTCAATTCCATGCAATGCTTGTGTGGACAATTCATGATGCTCCAGGGTTGACACATTTTTGTGGTATGTTATGGTGAATTCTAGTTGTACGCAATAATTCAAGTTCTAAAAATATACATATTTAATCTAATTTTATTGTTATCTTGTAGGTCTTCAAACAAAGGGAAAATTTGCATATCCAATGTGTGGTCCAAAGATGAAATCCTATCATTCCAAAAGTTTAAGAAAATAGGTGTTTAATGAGTATAGGTAGTTCCTCCCCAAAAATCATAAGTATCGAAGTGTAGATAGTCATATTTTCAATGGGAAAGAACAGACTACATCAAAGCCCCGAAGAATGATACCTCACCTATGGCAGTTGGAATATAATAGAATTCAAGGTAATATCATTCCATGTGATGGTCGATGTTTGAAATTTATATATTTTGATTGTGTTTTGTTGGCTAATTATGTAGTTAACGATCTTGAAGGTCGTGAAGGAATCACTGACTAGCTTCCAAAGGGACTGAAATATTATCCTAGAGAATTTAGTAGGCTGCCCTACTATGAGCATCTATAAATTGTGCATTTGTTTGATACTATGCATATTGGAAAGAATGTAACGGAGACATTGTGGAAAATATTGGATGGAAGGCATGACAAAGAAAACCTTGGCAAAATTTGTAGTGACATTCATGATTCTAATCATGCAATGAAAAATATCATTGAATCAAATAGCAATGGAGACCGGATTAATGCAAGTGTTATTCCTTGGTTATTAATAGAGCAACACAGTAATGCCATAAAAGAAGTGATCCAAAAAATTTGATTTCCTACAGGATTTGTTGCAGATATAAGAAATCTCATATCAAAGAAAAATGATTTTGGGTCAGGGATGAAAATGCATGATTGGCATACCTTCATCAAGGTAAGTCATAGTCTTTTGTATTTACAATATATTTGTGTAATTGCATTCAATTTTCATTGTATGAAATGATCAGTTGACAATTGTTGCAGTATTTTCTATCCCTATCTCTCCCAGAGAACTTCAACAATAATATCAAATAAGTGATATATGATCTTGGAAAATAGATGAGGTAAGCAGTGATATTTGTTCAATATATCAAATAATAATATCAAACAAGTAATATATTGTAAAGTCTCGTATTTATATATTTATGTCTTGAATCCCTTGTATTTATATATTTATATATTTATGTCTTGAAATCCATAAAAAAGATATAAAATATTGGAAGAAAAGAATTTGTTGATTAATGTGTGAAATGAAAAAGTGTTTACCTCCAGCTTTTTTCAATGTAAAATAACACTACCTCATACACCAAATTGAGGAGATTGAATTGTGTTGACCTATAAATACTAGGTCAATGTGGATGGTTGAGAGACACTTAAAATTATTGAAGGGTTTGGTATGAAAAAAGCATGTCCTAAGGGTTCTATGGTTGAGGGATATATGGTATATCGGATGATGGTGTACGTTACTCAATATCTTCCTAATCTTATAGCAAAGACCCATATAAATTACATTTGGGATCTCAACTCAATTAAAAATTTTGAAGGGGAGTACTTGGTGGGAAATGATAGATTTAGGAAACTAAAAGGTAATAAATTATGAGATGTTATTGTAGTAAATTAATTCTTAATCTTCAAAATAAATATGTTGTAAGTCATCTATTTACTTTTGTACAGCTGCTAAAGAGTGGGATGCAATACATTTGTTTATTGCAAACAATCAAGATTGGATGATGGCATGGATTGAAGGATGTCAACATGATGGTCATAGATTAACATGGGAGTCCATGTCTTCATTGGTTATACAAGCTCATCACAATGGAGATCCCAATGTTACACAAAAGAAAATAGATTTAGCATATGGTTTAATAGATCATCAGGTACTTATAAATTTGTTAATTAATCAATCGTATATTTTTCAACTCGTGATGCAATAATTTATACATGTTTGACATTATTGCAGGTGAAACACCACAAGGCTATATTTTGCAATGGTTATAAATTTTGCATCAAAAATTTAGATGACATGAAGATAACTTTTAATTCTGGGATAAGTGCAGTGTTCCAAGTGACTAATATTTCATTTAGAAATGACTTACATCCTTGAGAGTCGCAAAATTGATACTATGGTATTTTGGTTGATATACTTGACTGTGACTGCAAATCTTTTAAATTAGTTCTCTTCATTGTGAAATGGTAAAAACTAAAACTCAATAAAAATGATCCTGATAGAACTGTTATCGAACATGACAATGGATTTCCAATGATTAATACAAGGTTATTTGAGCCAGTTGGAGAAGAGCCCTATGTTCTTCCAAGCCAATGTGGGTAGGTATTTTACTCAAAGGTTCCACATAAACTAGGTTGGTCATTTTTTGTTAGACATGATCCAAGAGGAAGACCGATAAAGTATAATGCAATGGAAGAAGATACCAAGGAAGATCAAGAAGTGGAAGATGATGTAGAACCAGATCACGATCGAGAGCTAGTTGAAGAAGAATATGAAGAAGATGATGATGATGTTGCTACTGATGATGATGATGATGCTACTAATGAGGATAATGCTACTACTGATGCTACTATTGATGAGGATGATGATGATGTTAATGGTGATGATGACGAAAATGACAATAGTGGTGGTGATGATGTCACCGACGATGACGATCTTGATGATGAGATAGATGAAGAAAAATATAAATGACATGAATGAAATGTACAATTATGCTAGATGTTTGGCATGTTCTAATGATTGTTTTATATGTACTACTCTTATTCACCTTCTTTTATATGTCCTACTTATATATCTTTGATCTTTTGTTAAGAGAAATTTCATTCTAAAAGAGTGTATTTAATCTCTATATGCTTAAACAACCTCACTAGTTAAGATTGTTCTCATTTGTAGTGGGCATAAAAAGAATCAAATGACTTGAAAGACACTAGTATTTAGACATGGACAAATTAGTGACATGATTAAGAAAATTACCACATTTACATCTACCCCATCTACATCTATACCTAATGTAGGAAATGAGTGCAACTTGTGCAAGGCTCGAGAGGTAGCTAGTGTCGCCAAGATTGCTTCAATGGAGAAAGTAGAAATCATATTTCTGTGATGCCTTCTTTGTTTAGTTTTTGCACTACTTTTTTGGGACCATATGTGTAAATGTGGTTAACAGATTGCTATTGTAGATACTAATTGCTTTTAGAATTTATAGTAGATACACATAAAGAACATGCACATAAACACAACAAATGAGAAACATAAATGTAGATATCACAACAACTGAAAAACATAAATGTAGGCATCATAATCACAAGTTTTTGGAGACACAACATAATTGAATAGTATACCTAGACGATGCAACACAACTATATATCACTCCTCTAGTGATGCAAAGGGTTGACACTCTACTCCTTAACTACTTAACCCAACCTTTCAAGGGTGTTAATCTAGACCCTTCCTACCAACTTCTCCTCCAAGGTATAGTTGGTCTTAAGAATCCTCCAAAGGTACAAGTTCAACTAGTCCAACTAGTTGCCAAGTAACTTAGTTTTCTTCACTAATTCTTCACCTAGAATGTCAAACCTCTGACTAGGATCTTCCCACACATGAACTTAGACAATCTTCAACCTTCTTGATCATTCTTAGATCATTCTACACCCTTTCCAATGCTTCAAACTATCCTACCAATCCAATTGTTCTTTGGAACACTAGGAGGCCTAATTGCCCAAATCCTAGTAGGTCTATTTTCACTAAAAATGACCTGGTTCTTCCAAAATCTCTACTTGACCCCACAAAAAAATTTGAAAATCTTCAAGATATCATATAACCTTTTTAGAATCTAAAATCTAGACCTCTGGTGACACCCAAAACCCTAATTTCTTGCAGGCCCTAGTTTTTAGCCTATAAACTAGGCCTCTAGACCAATGAGTACAAAAAATCTTCAAACTTGTCTCCAATCTTTGATTCACCTCCAACCACCTTTGAATCCTTTTAGGAGACTCATTAGTGCATCCAAAAATTCTTTCAAGTTTCCTCTAACTGGTCTTGGGCATCCGTACCAGTTCCTCTTCTTCCCTGTCCTGGCTCACCTGGCTTCACCAGTCAGCCATAGGGCTTCCATTTTGGCTCCTTAGAACCTTTGAAAAAATAAAAAAAAGAATAGAAACCCTATCTACATACTCTAACCCTAACTTCCTCATGGTTTCAGACAATTCCACCAGAGGAAACCTAGGATAGAGCCATTTCTTACCACTTGGCATTAGTTTTAGGCCTGACAGACTAGTAGCCTTTATAACTCCAAAACTTGGAATCTATGAAACTTCAAAACAAACAATATACTACATATGAAGACTAAAAATAAACACTACAAAATCATGAAGTACAATCACCTATGGCAATCCATACATAGCCATACAGTTGCAGAGATTCTAGACTATGTATACAATATGGAACTTAGGAAACCACACAGTGTGTCAGAATTAATTATTTTGCTTCAGTTCTTCATTAGCCTCTCAAAAAAATTGAATCCAAGCTCTGATACTAAGCTTGGGTGGTTACATCAGTTTCTAGCCATTTTGGCATTTCTTGTAAAAGTTGCTCAAGCAACTTTTCAAAGTTGCTAGCAACATTTTAGCAACTTTTCACAATATGAACCATATAACCTTAGGTCTTATCTCAATGATGAAATTGGACTTCTAGGACCCTAAGAAGGCATGAAATGTCTTAAAACATCCACCTAAACTATTTTGAACTCTAAAATAATACTAACTTCCTTTGTCACCAAGGTGACCCCAAATTCTCTCATGGACTCAAAGGTCCTAACAAACATAGAGAATGACCTTGCCACTTGGACCTAGTCTAACTCATCACACTAAACAACTAAAAAAAATTAAACACAAACTTCCTAATCATCCTTAACATATCAAAATTGCTAAGTGGGGAGGTGCGCTGTACCATCCTCCCTGAGACAGAATAACTCAAGTCCCTTGAGTTAGCAGGTCAACAAGTGTAACTCCATGGTTCAAAATGTCCTGCTCTATAATCCAAATAGCCTCAGCTTTAGGAAGGCCCTACCACTTGACAAGGTACTCCTTGTAGATACCTTTTCTGGTCTTCTTGATCACCTTGGAATCCAAAACACTGTCCAGCTGCAAAGGTTTGGGAGTTGGTAAGTCCCTTACCCAATCTGCTTCTTGCACATTTGAAAGTGAAGTTTTCCCTATGTCCATTAGAGATCCATTATAAGGATAGAGATCACACACATTAAAAATAGGAGATATTCCTAAATCAGGAGGAAGTTCTACTTCATAGGCATTCTTGCCATACTTATGCAAAATTTTTATTGGTCCAATCTTCTTCATGAGAAGCTTAGTTGGTTGACCCTTAGGTAGTCTCTCCTTCCTAAGGTAGGCTAATACTAGATCTCTAGCCTTGAATTTTAGGTATCTCCTTGTCTGATCATCTTTGGCTTTGTATTTGGCCACTTGATGTTGTAAGGTCTTGTGAACTTGATCATGCAGCTCCTTCATCTACTCTACAAAAGACTCACCTTGTGCACTCCTCTTGTCCTCCAATCTGAGATCTCTCAACTCCAACACTCCTCTAGGATTGAGCCCATAAACTATTTGGAAGGGACTCTTTCCTGTACTCCTATTAATGGAGTCATTATAAGAAAACTCTACCTGCCCTATAATATGGTCCCATGATTGTCCATGTTGCTTAGTCAAGCACCTCAACAAGTTGCCAAGTGACCTATTCACTACTTCAGTTTGTTGATTGGGGGTGATAGGCTAAGGAGAAAGACAAAATAGTTCCAAGCATCTTCCATAGGGTCCTCCAAAAGTGACCCACAAACTTTGTATCCCTATCACTCACAATATTCAATGGAAAACCATGGATTATTACTATGTCCCTAAAGAAAAACCCTGCAATCTAAGATGCATCATTGGTGTGCTTGCATGGAATGAAGTGTGTCATCTTGCTAAACTGATCAACCATCACAAAAACAATGTCATGACCCCTAGATGTCTTTGGAAATCCCAAGACAAAGTCCATGCTCAAGCATTCCCAAGGTCTTTGAGGAATGGACAATGGTTGGTACAATCCACTATTTCTACTCTATCATTTTTCCCTCTAATAGACCTAACATTGCTCCACAAATCTCCCAATGTTTGATTGCATTTTAGGCCAAAAGTAGTGCCTATTAACTTGCTCTAAGGTTTTTTCCACACCAAAGTGACCCCCCAAATTGCCCTGATGTTTTTCCTTGACTATATTCTCCCTCATTGAGCATTGTGGAATACACATAAGATGGCCTTTAAACAAGAGACCTTCCTGCAACATATACTCATCAAAATCCACTTTGAAGCCCTGCTAAAACTTCACACACTCTTCATAGGCTTTACCAAAATCCTTGTCTTCTTTATATAGGTTCTTCAAATCATCCATCCCTACACTTTGTAGTTGGATCTCTTGGATTGTGAGTACTCTTCTACTAAGAGCATCTACTATCTTATTTATGACTCCTTTCTTGTGCATAATGACAAAGGTATAAGCTTGCAATGCTTCCACCCTCTTCATGTGCCTTTGGTTCAACTTATCCTGTCCATTCAAAAAACTTAGTGCATGATTGTCGGTATAAACCACAAACTCTCTAGGTAACAAATAGTGTCTCCATTTTTTTAAAGCTTGGACCATAACATAGAGTTCCAAATCATAAGTAGTATATTTTTCTTTGGCTTCATTTAACTTCTTAGAGAAGAAAGCCACAGGGTGTCCTTCTTGGCTTAGTACTGCCCCAATTGCCAACTTGCTAGCATCACACTCCACCATGAAGAGTTTATTAAATTTAGGGAACCTAAGAGTAGGTAGTTCTTCAAATCTTTTCTTCAATTTTTCAAATCCCTAATCTGCTGCAACAGTCCATTCAAACTTACACTTGATTCCACCTTTGATGGTGTTTAGTATAGGGGCACACAAATGACTGAAACCTCTTATAAATTTCCTATAGTAGGAAGCCAAACCATGGAAACTCCTAACATCTCCTATGGTCCTAGGTGTAGGCCATTCCAAAATGGACTTAACTTTATCAGGGTCCATCTTCATACATCCATTTGCAACTACAAAAACAAGGTATACGAATTCAATTTTGAGAAACTCACACTTATCTTGATTAATCATTAGCTTTTCCTTGTGTAACCTCCTTAATACTTGCTCCAAATTCTCCATGTGCTCCTCCTTTGTCCTACTAAAAATCAAGATATCATCAAGATAAACTATGACAAATTTACCTATGAAATCTGCCATCACTTCATTCATGAGTCTCATGAATGTACTAGGTGCATTGGTGAGACCAAATGGCATCACAAGCAATTTATACAACCCTTCATTTGTTTTGAAGGTTGTCTTCCATTTATCACTAGGTCTAACTCTGATTTGATGATAGCCTGACTTCAAATCCACCTTGGAGAAATAGCATGAACCTCCCAAATTGTCTAACAAGTCCTCTATCCTTGGCATTGGAAACTGGTATCTAATAGTGATCTTGTTGATGGCCCTTGAATTAGTGCACATCCTCCATGTACCTCATTTCTTTGGTGCCAAAACAATAGGTACAACACAAGGGCTTAAACTCTTCCTTATCAACCCCTTATCCAATAAATCTTGGATTTTCTTGGCTATCTCTGCATTTTGACTTGGTGTCATCTTGTATGTCGCCTTGTTTTGTTGATTTGCTCCAGGAATAAGCTCAATCTAATGGCTTAAATCCCTCATAGGTGGTAGGGCACTTGGTAAACCATTATCCACTATATCATGGTGCTTTTCCAATAAGGCTTGTACCTTTAGTGGTAAAGTGACTTTCTCTTTAGGTTCCTCCTTTGGTTTGATCACTATGGCACAACAATCCCCTTTCTCCTTCTTCATAGCCTTTAGGAACTCCTTCCCACTCAATAACATCACACTATTTCCCACATGTTTCTCTTCCTTTGGTTCTACTAAAGGATCCATCTAAAATTTTCTTCCCAACTTGGTGATCATATAACTATTATTTTCTCCATCATGCATTGCCTTGACATCATATTTCCATGGGCATCCTAGGAGTAGATGGCATGCATCCATAGGTAGTATGTCACATAGGACCTTGTCCTTATAGTCCCCAATCTCAAACTCAACCATAGTTTTCTCATCCACCACTATTTGCTGACCCTTATTCAACCATGAAACCTTATATGGTGTAGTGTGAGGGATTCTTCTCAACTTCAATTTCTCCACCATCTCAGTAGACACTATATTCTCAGTGGATCCAAAGTCCACAATGACTTTTCAAATCTTCCCATGAGACTTACAAGTAGTCTTGAATAGGCTTTTTCTTTGGAGTGGTTCTATGGTGCTAGGTAGTTTTAGCAATGTTATTCTTAACATCAAGCTTTCCCCATCAACTACTAGTCTTGCCTTGGATATAGGTGAGGTGACACTTTGATTATCATCCTCTTGAACTAACTTATTTCTTATTTCCCCCATGGAAGATGAGGAATCATTCTCTATACATCTACCCATTGTGTGACCCACTTGGTTATAATTGTAACACCTGCCAGTAAAAAATGAATTTGTCCTTCCTTGGGATTGGAACCTACCTCTTGGTGGTCCTCTACCCCTGTATCCTCCCCTTTGGAATGATCCTCTATACCGATTCCCACCACTTCCATCCATAACTTGACTATCTTCTTGTCTACTAGGACTCTGTCCTCTACCAAAGTTACCCCTGCCTCTTTGAAAACCTCTGCTCCTGCTGCCACCTCTGCCTCTTTGATGGAAATCATTTCTTCTCATTTCCTTGTCTTCATCTCTCAAAGCCAATTGAAATCACTTGTGCATACTGTCCGGAGCCAACATACTAATTTCATCTTGTATCCCCTACCTTAGCCCATTGAGATACCTTTCCACCTTCTCCATTTCATCTTTTTGTCTCCTAGCCCTGAGACTTAGTTTATGAAATTCCTCAGTGTATTGGCTTATTGTCATCTCCTTTTGTCTCAAATTCTACAACTTCTAATACATTTGGATTTCATAATCAGTAGGCAAGAATTGAGACTTCAATATGATTTTCATCCTCTCCCAAGAAATAATCTTCCTCTTTCCACTACTCACTCTTTCATCTTGCATCATATTCCACCAACCTAATGCTGATCCTTTGAGTCTATCCTTAGCATAGGTGACCCTCTTTTCTTCTGATACCTCCTTGTAATCAAACTAATTGTCCATGGCTTCAAGCCAATCTAGTAACTCTTCTCCATTCAAACTACTACAATAATATGGTATATGTTCCAAGATTTCTTTGTTTATAAAATTGAAGGCATCTAAGAATACCTTCTACTCCTTGTCTATCTCTAGTTCTTTTCCTTTTCTGGATGACTCCTCTATTTGGCTATCTTCATCCCCATCACTTTCATCTCCCCATTATGTGATCCTTTTCTTACTCTTTGTCTCTGCCACATTGGCTTTCTCCAAGAGGCCTTGGACCAACTACACTATAGCATCCCTACTCATTTCATTAGGAGGCATACTATCCACCTCTTGACTCTCTTCACCATCTAACATACACAACTTCCAAGAAGTATGGCTCTGATACCACTCTAATGCAGAGGGTTGACACTCTACTCCTTAACTACTTAACCCAACCTTTCAAGGGTGTTAATTATTGGATCTTCTTACCAATTAGGATCTCCTATACCCTTCCTACCAACTTCTCCTCCAAGGTATAGTTGGTCTTAAGAAGCCTCCAAAGGTACAAGTTCAACTAGTCCAACTAGTTGCCAAATAACTTAGTTTTCTTCACTAATTCTTCACCTAGAATGTCAAACCTCTGACTAGGATCTTCCCACACATGAACTTAGACAATCTTCAACCTTCTTGATCATTCTTACATCATTTTTCACCCTTTCAAATACTTCAAACTATCCTACCAATCCGATTGGTCTTTGGAACACTAGGATGTCTAATTGCCCAAATCCTAGTAGGTCTATTTTCACCGAAAATGACCTGGTGCTTCCAAAATCTCCACTTGACCCCACAAAAAAATTTGAAAATCTTCAAGATATCATATAACCCTTTCAGAATCTAAAATCTAGACTTTTGGTGATACCCAAAACCCTAGTTACTTGTAGGCCCTAGTTTTTAGCCTATAAACTAGGCCTCTGGACCAATGAGTACAAAAAATATTCAAACTTGTCTCCAATATTTGATTCACCTCCAACCACCTTTGAATACTTTTAGGAGACTCATTAGAGCATCCAAAAATTCTTTCAAGTTTCCTCTAACTGGTCTTGGGCATCTGTACCAGTTCCTCTTCTTCCCTGTCTTGGCTCACCTGGTTTCACCAGTCAGCCATAGGGCTTCCATTTTGGCTCCTTAGAACCTTTGCAAAAATAACAAAAAGAATAGAAACAATATCTAAAAAACTCTAACCCTAGGTTCCTCATGGTTTTAGACAATTCCACTAGAGGAAACCTACGATAGAGCCATTTCTTACCAATTGGCACTAGTTTTAGGCCTAGTAGACCAGTAGCCTTTATAACTCCAAAACTTGGAATCTATGAAACTTCAAAAAAAACAATCTACTGCATATGAATACTAAAAAGAAATACTACAAAATCATGAATTCCAATCACCTATGGCAATCTATACATAGTCGTACAGTTGCAGAGATTATGGACTCTGTATACAACAGGGAACTTAGGAAATCCTATAGTGTGTCAGAATTAATTATTTTGCTTCGGTTATTCATTATCCTCTCAAAAACTTCAAATCCAAGCTCTTATATTGAGCTTGGGTGGTTACATCAGTTTCTAGCCATTTTGGCATTTCTTGTAAAAGTTGCTCAAGCAACTTTTCAAAGTTGCTAGCAACATTTTAGCAACTTTTCACAATATGAACCATATAACCTTAGGTCCTATCTCAATGATGAAATTGGACTTCTAGGACCCTAAGAAGGCATGAAATGTCTTAAAACATCCAACTAACCTATTTTGAACTCTAAAACAATACTAACTTCCTTTGTCACCAAGGTGACCCCAAATTCTCTCATGGACTCAAAGGTCCTAACAAACATAGAGAATGACCTTGCCACTTGGACCTAGTCTAACTCATCACACTAAACAAATAAATAAACTTAAACACAAACTTCCTAATCATCCTTAACCTATCAAAATTGCTAAGTGGGAAGGTGCCCTGCACCATCTGGTTCCAAGTTTACACTGTGGTAAACAAAATCCATAAATAAAAAATAAATTTAGAGAGCGAAGGAGAGTGAGAACAGCCAAAGTAATATAGGTCCCTATATTATTTTGATTGTTATTTCTCTCCTCCTATGGTCTCTAATTTTATTATTTATCTTTGGGTTTTGTTTACGCAGTGTAGACATGGAACTGGAGGAGTAGTTGTGTTGCATCATCTAGGTATACCACTCAATTATGTTGTGTTTCCAAAAAATTGTGACCATGATGCCAGCATTTATGTTTCTCATCTTTTGTGTCCCAGGACCCCTTATGACCCTTTACGACCCTTTACAATCCCTAAGAATACATCTTAGAGATCTTAAAGTGTGGTAAAGGGTCATAAGAGGCTCCTAGGAGGGGTCAAATGAGCTTCCACCTTCACGTGGATGGCCCTATTAAGTAGAGAATTTTAAACTATTCTCAAAACAAAGAGAAACTCAATAATTTAAGATCTCAATCCATGTATGACAAATATATATTGATCCATCTCAATGGCTACCAAATTAACAGATCTTTGTTAAGAACCCAGTTGCAAAGAAACACCATAGACCGCACCACAAACCCACTGTGAAGAGGCATTCAATGTCTCATAAGTCACATCAAATGATCCACTTTTTGTAATCTAAGTCTCTCAGCTTGGTTCACCAAGAAGAAGAATTCTCCCAAGTCATCACAAACACCATAGTGATCTACGAATCTCCAATGTGCAAGTTATGCACGCCGCTCTCTCGACATTACACCTAACTCATTTGAAACTATGGAAAAAATGGTAGATGATCCCAATGATCCATCACAACCCCATCTCAACAACAATGTAAAGAGTAGCTTGATTCTAACTTCAAGCTGATCAATGCACAGTCTACTCAAACTTTAATTCAAGTCACTGCTACACTCCATAGGAACAAAGCACATCAAATTCAGACCAAAGAAGTCAAGAAGTCACTCGAATCAGATCCAAATGTAATCAAGGTCTGCATATATCCCATGAAAACATCAAGAAGAATGCATCTCTGATAGTCGCACTAGCTTCTTGTGTTGGAGCCGTCACTGTCACAAGTCTTGATTCAGTAGGATCCATGTGAAATCCAAGTCTCTAGACTCAACTCAATAATCCACATCCCGCTACTGAATCTATTGCAAGGTTATCTATGAATGATCCATAACCAAATCATGAGTAGGAACCAGATCTACAAGAACCCCATTTTGAATCGACAAATATATATATTTTTTTAAATAACTGTTTGTTGTCATAACTATGATGACCTCACAACAGCGACAGTTATCCATCACAAACATCTGACATCCAGCTGTCACATTAACAACATCACTATCGGGAAAAAAACCATAAATGATGGATATCCATTGTAAATGTCTGACACATGTCTGTCGCATGTACAACATAGTCATCGTTACAAACCATAAACGATGGATATCCTTTGCATTAATAGCATTTTCATCGGTGAACAAGTTACAAATGACAGCTACCCATCAGAATATTCTGATAGGTCTTCGTCATTTGTATTTGTTGCGACGGATAGGCATCCCAATTTTAATAGCCACAAATAGGTCTGACGACAAGTTTACTTTGTTGGCACCCTCTTTTTGCGATAGCCATGGTTGTCGTAATTACGATGCCTAACAAAATTGTCATTTTTTTTGCTACAAAATAGCGACGTCGGGTGGTTTTGCTTAATCGACAGTATACTATCTAAATTTAGATGTTTAGCCATCGGAAAAAGGTCTCAAATGTACTAGTGTATTTGAATCTATTCTTAGAACCCTAGATTTGAGCAATGGAATCTACTTCATCTGCAATAGTTAGGAAGCAAGGAAAAGAAGTGTTGAATGTTCAACTTGTAAGGAGTGATGCATGTAAACCACCTAAATTTCAAGTCATTCTAGAAAGTGTGGTGAAGGGAGATTTCATGGGTGCCCTATCATCAATTCCGCCTAAGTTCTTAATGATTCATGATGTGTTCTCATGTTATATGTGTAAAATCAGAGAAATCAAAGACTATGAGTTGAGGGAAGCATACAAAAAGTTGTGTACTAACAGAGTGTTGAAGGCGGAGCATTAACACATTATCAAGAAAATGTTAGTACATGCCCTAGAATTCCCTCAAAATTTCAAGGTTGAATGGATCAAAGATTGTATTAAGAAGAGTTCATGACATGAAGATATGGCTAGAAAATGGGCCGGTCAAGATCACCAAGGATATGATTCATGGGGTCATTACTTATCCCTTTCTTACTAGGAAGAAAACAATGAGATGCCAGAGTAAAGAGATAATTCAAACAAACACTTAGGCAATATGGAACAAAAGAGGAATGAAGATTTCCACAATCACATATCCAGAAATAGATTTTGCAATGAGAGTGATTTCTCACAAATTTCACTAGTCAAGTAGGTTAGATAGTGTTTCCTACATTGCAGTCAATCAAGCATGGAAGATGGTAAAGAAAGATTATACTTATGATCTTGCCAAGCTGCAGTTGACCCAGCTTGTCGAGAACCTTACTTAAATCAGGAAAGGCCAAAAATTCAATGTGTAAGTTCAGTTCCTTGATCATTTATTTATTCTTCTATGTTCAGAATAGTTTTCCTATAATTGGAGATGTTTTATAGAGTAAGGACTGACCAGTCACCCAACAAATCAATGAATTTATTCATCAACTAGGTGAAAATTTTGATAGTGTTATGGATAACTACTTTGTGGAATTCAAGAAGAAAATGAGAAAGAGAAGTAGAATCCCTATATCCCTAGTAGAGAAGCACTATAATGACATATTCTTTCTAGTGGAAACCGACCACACTTATGTATAGGTTGTTATGCCTAGGATAGCATGTCTTAGGCCATTACCTTATGAGGTAAATGTAGATGAGACAACATCAACAATTACTGCTTTAATAGCTGAGGAAATTCATAGAAAGGAAAAACCTTTTGGGACTTATGAAGAGGCTAAGTCTAAAATAACTATGGGGTTAAAGTCTGCAACCCTTGAGAGAAAGAGGAAGAAAATAGTTAAGAACCTAGAGAAGATGCTAGGAGAAGGTGAAGAGGAAAATGCAACTCTTGAAATAACACAAGGGCTAGGAGAAGATAAATCTAGTGAGTTTGATGGAAGTGATGAGGAGGAAATTGAAATTCTAAAGAAGGGCAAGGAGGTATTAATTGTCAAGCCTAGCAAAAGGAAATTGCAGAAAAAAAAAGACACTTAGACCGAGAACTGGGGAAACTTCTAAATTGCCATAGTTGTCGAGCCCCAGAGAAAGACACCAGCAAAGAGAATAGAAGGGAAGGGTTAGGTAAAAGAAAAAAAGTTCAAACCAAAGTTGTGTCGTATCATCATAGGAAGAAACCAAGAAGGAATTTAATCTTTGAAAAGGATGATGACAACGATGAAGAGAAGAAAGACACAGCTAATATTTACAAAGGTGAAGGTGGCATCACATAGTCATCCAATGACTATGGATGAAATATGTCACAATATCAAAAGAACTATTGGAGTAACAGGTTTCAAGCTCATTAAATTTGAAAAACTAAGCAATGATGACAAAGAAAAGTTGAAGAGGCAATGCTAGAAATGTTATGCACTTTTAATATGACACCTCTACAGATTGGGAATCTCATCCCTAAAGAACTGTATAATAGAATTGATTAGAAATGGCAGTATACAATCATGACAGAAAAATAGATAAGGGAAAGTACATTAGCTTAGATCATGCCTGATCTATCACCACAACAAATAAAGTCATATATGGAGAAGTATAGAAATAGGTTTGTACTTAAGATTAGGGCCTATTCTATTTTAAAACATAAGGTTGAAGAAGTTTTTGAGCAAAGCAAAAGGTTGTGGAAAATCATTTTTGGGTTATTAATTGATAAGAGTTCACAACCGGGTGAAGGAACATCTAGCCAAGTGGAACTGCATAATAAGGAAGACATTATTGAGCCTCAGAATCTTGAGGAAGAGGAAAGACAAGAAGGCAGAGATAAGTAGATCATAGGATGTGATCACAATAGAGGATATCCCTAAGGATACACCAGTTATCACCAGTGTATTGACCAAGGAATAGATAAAGAGTCAACTTCTTGTTGAGGTAACTTCTGGTCACTCTCTACCGAGTACCAATCTTGTTCTTATACAAGTACATGATTATACACAGATTGAAGGTACTTAAACTTTAGCTAATACACCTTTAAGCTCTCACATGCTCACAGTTGAGAAGCAAATGTTACATAGTACAAGTACCGAGAAATAGGACAAGTTGGTAACAACAATTGAGAATGCACCTGCCAAGGAGGATAAGAAAGAACAAGGCAAGGAGAGCCTAAAAGATTAAGCAGTTAAGTCTACATTAGTAATGACATGTCCCCATATGGAGGAAAAAAAGTAGAATGGGGAAGAAACAACCAAGGAGAATGTAGAGCCCAAGGAACAAGAGGCTATTAAAGCTTTAATATAGATGTCAAATGGAAATACACCTAAGAAGAAATCAAAAAAGAAAAAGGATAAATCTCCAAGTACACAGGTTACACTTGATGAAGTTATAATGATTCCAAAGTGGGACACTAATAACTTGATATAAGAGAAGATGCAAATTTTGCAAGATCTTTTGAAGAAGAAAAGCAAGCAAGAAGAGTTATGGATAGAGCATCAACAGAAATAAGTTTTGCATGAAATTATAGGTATATTCTTAGAAGCCTTTGAAATGGATGATGTGAATGAATCCTCACCTATTTTGGAACAACTGGTTTAAATTGTTAAGAAGGTGAATAGTGATGACAGTGAAGCAAATGAGAAACTTATGCAGTGGTCTAAATGAAAGTTCAAGAGAAAGGTACTTGAAAAGGTCTTAACCGAGATAACAGTAAAATAGGTAGAACTTTTTGCCTTAGTGACTAATTTAGAAGAGGTTGTGGAGAATGTTCATTCTCTGTATAAGAAGCTATGTAATGTAGAAACTTTCACTAAGGACAATCAAGAATTGATTGATAAACTACAACTAGACTTAAAGTCTACCAGTCATTCATTGAACATGGATGCAAGCTCCAGCTCCATTCATTTCACAAGGTCACTTCATGCACAAGGGAGATTAGCCGAGTTGATGGCTAATGATGGGTGAATAAGAGCCAAGATAATTTCTATACAGACTATGTTAACACCTCATCTAGAGGTTATGCAGAAATAATTAGTGTCAGCAAAGGAGTTAACATAGAGAGATCCTCATCTCTCTATTGCTTAGAGTTTAGTTGATCTAGCTATCCAACTAGAAATAAAGATATAGGTTTTGGAGTCTGTCAGGTCAGGATGGGAAAATGCCTTAGGAATGATAATGTAGCTCCATAAACAATTTTTGGATAAGTATTTTCTTACCCCTACACCCCAACAACTTCAAGTGACAAAAATAAGGGGGAAATGAAATGACTTAAAGCGGAATGACATAAGTAACACATGGAGAAAATACAGTAAGAAATCTATATATAGTGATCATCGAAGGAAAAAAAAAGAGAAAGGTATGACATACTATAGTGTAATGTAAATACATATGAGATTATGTCAAGATTCAAGAGTCTTGTATATAGAATATTTTGAAGACTGAGTCAAAGTCTTAGGGGGAGTGCTCAAACTACTAATTACTATTTTGTAATGTAAAAAGTCATGAAAAGTGTTTTTGCCACTAATGTCAAAGGGGGAGATTGTTGATCCCTAAGTTTTGTTGTCCATTAGAGTCTAACACTTAGTCATTTTCTAGGCAATGTTGGTTGGTCATCACTGCGATCGAGCTATCTTGTAAAGGCTGAGTCATGAATATACTTGTATAGTTACCGAGAAGTAGTTATTTCTTAGCAAGTCAGTGGTCACCGAGTACTTTAGTAGTCACCAAACTATTTATGTTGAGTTGTATAGAAGAGTCAGTGTTGAGCACTAGTATATAAAGAATAGTAAATGTCGAGCGACAGAGACTTCATATGCCGAGCAAGTCATTTTTGACATATGTGTTTGTAATGGCACAAACACTTAGGTAAACCATTTTGGCTGAATTCTATGAAAGATTTAATGTTTGTTGAGAGAATCAAGGATTTGATTACACCTTGTATTTCTAATCATTAATCCCTATGTAAGACATGTAACCTATTAGAAAAAGGGAATGCTTAAGCGACATAAGTAGAGAATCTAGATATTGATATTGATCTAGGAGGTTGATTAGATATTTATATAAGATGGTATATTAACCCTAAAATGATGTATACATATATAAATAGATGTAATGAAGGAGATCTCATGTGCGCAGAATAGAGAAGTATTTTGATATAGGCAGAGATTAGTCAAAGTGACTGAGCAAAGCAGTGAAGGACAAAACAAAGCTATATTTGATTGAGGAGTTCAAACAAGTGTTGGAAGGAGAAGATCTTTTATTAGAATTCATAGTACAAACCAAAGGATTAGGTACTGATACATTTTAGCTGGTGAATCAGGATAAATCTCTTAACAAAGTGGTCCTCACAGGCCTATTTAAATCTCTTAACCAAGTGCTGACTTTTTTGTAAGTTTTAAATCCTTTAATCAAGGTATATTGTATAAGTTTATAAATGGCAGACCCCTCACAAGTTAGATCATCATAAATTATCAAACTTTGTAGCCCTAATAGGAAAACTTTAATACTGTAGTAGTGAAGATTTGTGGGTGTTATCCCCACCCCATTTTTACCTTTCAAGGGTTTCTAGGTAACCAAAATCTTTTTGTTATATGTTTCATTTGATGGTTGTGATTAGATTTCTAGATCTCTTTTAGTATTGAATTTCATGATTATGATATGTAAGTTTTTTATTACGGTAAAAATAGGTTTTGAAGGGGCACTAAAACCCTACACAGAATGGCCACGAAAGATATTCAAGTAAGCCCATTAAACAGAATGGATCAAGACCAAAGCGAGCGTTTTACAATAGGAACCCACAACCTAGATGAGACAAAGTGTGAAACAACCTTCATACTAACCCAAACAAAACTAAAAATCCAAATCCTAGGATTTTCCTTTGGCTCCCTTCTTCTAGGAGCGGAGAGTCATATCAAAATGTAGAGGGGACTTTTTATTATGTTTACTTATAATAGTAGTCCATCCCTCCTCTACCAAAGAAGCTTTCTCCTTCCAGTCAAAAGCAGGAGAGGAGCCAACCACAATAGAACTATCATGAGAAGTCTGGATAGAACCTACATTGGCCACACAACTAGTGCCAGACTTCCCAGCACCAAAAGGAGCTTTCAAAATACAATTGGCTACAAGGAGGCTAGCAAACCCAGTAGACAATCCAACACTTGTACTACCAGCAGAAGGAATAGTACACCCAGCAAAACTAGAAGTAACAAGAGGAACACTAGCAATAGAAGTATTACTTCCAGCAAGAACAAAACTAGCAGAGAAACTAGTAGACTCGGAGACCCCAGCAAGAATAGAACTAGCTGGAGTAACCCCAACATCAAAAGAATTGTTGGCAGACAAACCAACAGTTCCAATAGAAGAAACACTAGCAAACAAAGTAGGAGAAGGAATAGGAACAACCATAGGACTAGAGACAAGCCCATCAACCTGCTCAACCACATGCACGAAGCTCCAAACTTTCTCCACCGTATAGTGCAGAGAAGAGGCCCCCTTCCACCACGAAGCAGTCTTATTATGTCTCTGAAGATCACATTGAGAGGCAATATGACCAGTCTTAAAGCATCTTCTACATCTGAAGGGGAGGCCTTCATAGTTCAATTGTTGAATCCAACTTCTACACTTGGGAGAAAAAAGTTTAATCTCCAAAGGCAGGCATTTTGAGGTATCAATATCCACCAGAATACTAGCATAAGTAGAATGGAATAAATCCAAAGATTTCTCATCCACCATTAACATTTCCCCAATAGCATCCCCCAGAGTCTCCAGAATGAATTCAATCCAAAGTTGGAGGGGAAGATTAGGAAGCCTAACCCAGATAGGTTGCAAATCAAACGATTCAGAAGATGGAGAAAAATCAGAATGCCATGGCTTTAGCAATAGCATAAAATGATCCTCCTAGCTAAAGAAGTTTTCACACAAAATAATATTTCTATCCTCAGTATTATCAAATTTAGCCACAAAAAAGCCTTTAGCCATAGGGAAGATATGGACTATACCAGAGATTAGAGGTTCCCAATGACTAGAAATCCAGGAATGAAGATCAGACAAAGATGGCAAAAAACCCTTGAATCTGTAAATCAACCCATGCTTAGAAAAAATAGAGGTTACCGCATCAATCTCAAAGAGATTATCCTCATCCAACTCAACCAAAATATGGGGGCTGACTGGAAAGGCACTACGAGGAATGCCATTAACAATAGAGCGAGCGGGAGTAACAGTAGCCTTTCGAGCAATAGTAGGCAACTGAACATTGACTGACGCAAAAGCCCTAGCTGGATCAACCAACATCACCCCAGCAACACTAGTGAACTACAAGCCCCCATCAGAAGTACCAGCAATTGATGATCCCCCAGGGACCAATGTCACCTCAACATCCAACAAAACCCTAAAACCTCTAACAATCTTTGAGGCTTGCAACTTTCTAGGAACGCCTCCAACAAGAGACAGAACCCTAGCCAAGTCTACCAACATCACACCAGCATTTAGTGAAGCACCAATGACCTGTGAACCCCCAGCAGAAGCACCAGCACCCGACGAACCTCCAGCGACCAACGTCGCCCCAGCACTAGCGACCTTTGAACCCCCAATAGAAGCACTAGTGACCTGCGAACCCTTAACAGAAGCACCCGCGATCGGCGAACCCCCAGCAACTAGCATCGCCTAAGCACCAGCATAATCTCCAGTGACCTTCAGACCCCCAACAAAAGCACTAGCAACCAATGAACCCCCAGTGACCAGCATCGCCCCAGCACCAATAGTCATTCTAGCAGGCGCACAAAAATGTTAGACTGAAGAATCTCCAATGGTTTATGATATGTAAGTTGAATTTATGTCAAAGTGGAATTAGTAGTGGATATTTGTTTCACCCCCCCCTTCTCAGTATCTCACTTTCCCATATTAGATTTCTAACAGAAAAGGGATTCATTTTTTTTTAGGTTGGATTTAGGCAATATATCTAAACAAATATTCGCATTGTGGTTTTTCCCATCTTGGGTTTCCATGTATATCTAGAGTTCATTACACGAGTAAGTCTTTTCATTTCTACACTGCTTAGGAGATTTTTTATAATTTCTTTGATATTTTAATGTTCACTCTTGGAGAATTTATTAATAATAAATAATATTTAATTAATTTAAAATTTAGATATATACTAATTCATCCCCCTCTCAGTGTATTGTGTGCCCTTCAAATATCAATTTAGAGATCAATACAAGGGTGAAAATATTTTTCTCTAATCAGTATCTCAATGTGTAAGAGATAAACATTTCAAAAGTTAAAAGGAGAACAAGTTATTGGCTCTTGTTCATTGGCCGCTTAATTGATTTAAACATTAAAGATGACAACTTTATAGAGGTAATTAGGCAATCAATTGGGAGCACCAATATTTTTAAAGTCAAGAGAATAGCTTTAAAATTACCTAAGGAGTCTATTGTAAGAGAGTGAAGGTGTAAGAGTGATCTTGCATCAACCAAACAATATTTATTTAATTTTTTATTTGTCTAGAAAGTTATATCAATCACATATTCGCCATAACCCATTTTTTATTGTATAGGAATATTTGAGTTGCATACTCCCTTTCAAGCACAAATTAGTGTTTCAACCCAAATTCATTATGACATTACAAAGTATCATAAACTACCACAATTTATTTGTACTAGTTCAAACTCATTATATTTTAAAAACTAATAATTTTATCGTAATGTGAGTTTCCTTCTCAAAAATAGCTATTAGCCAAAAAATATATTCAAATACTTAAGGAAGACTTGTTCAAGTATATAGAAAATACTAAAGTGTGATGCTAACACTTGAATTTATTACTAATCTCGTTGGTTGTAAAGAGATTTTTTGTCTATAAAGGGTATTGAGATTTTCTTTATATCCTTCATGGCATTCATTTGAAATACTTCCCTTCTATATTTCTCACACTTACAATTTTGGTTATGCATTGACCTTTGCACCAAGTTATGACTACTAGAAATCATTTAGAGCACTAAGGTTCACTAAATAAATATCATTCATGATCATTTTAGAGGAAAAATGCAGTTACTTATTATTTTGTGGTAGTTAACTAATACTAGCTCACAAATGAATTTTGATCTAATTTTGTTGTATATCAAATACGAGGATTATAATTCACCCCCTTATCATATACATTCTTCATGGGTAAAGGACTTGGTTTGAAACACCTTGTGGTAGAATATGTTGTAACTTTATGAGTTAGAACCAATAAATATTATAATTGTGGTCATTTATCAATTCTTTAAATTTTTGTTGTGTATCTATTTGGTTGCATGGTTAATTGGAACCACTAGCCATTACTACATTTATGTATGTTTAGTGATGACTTAGATGGAGAAGGGATTAAGGTTCAAGTTTTTACATATCCTAGATAGTAGAAGCCTAAATACTTACTAGTTATTGCTTTTGATCTACTACACTTCTCTTTTTAGATCATAGTTTTACGAATTTGGCTTATCTAACTTGGCATCTATTTGTGGGTTGGTGGATGAGTGTAGGTGTGTGTTAACAAGGACTATAAATAAAGACAAACAACATTACAAAGACATGATTGTACATCATGACCTAAGAGACATAGATTGTGTGTGTGTGCGCATGCGCGCACACACACGCGTGCAAGGACTATAGATGAAGGACAAACATTCATCCTCGACAAATGCCTAGACATCAAGAACCAAGAGGCGCGATAATGGATTAGTGAGTGAGTGTGTGTAGGTAAGTAAGTATGTGTACAAGCACCACAGATGAATGACGAACAATTGTATTCAACATATGCTTATACATCATGACCCAATAGACACAAAAATTAGAAATAAATTCCTTATATATTTTCATCTACTCCTCCATACTAAATATTCTTTTATTTAAAATATACATGTATACACATACATATATAATTTATTTATAGACTATATAGAAACTTTTCAACAACTAAACCATAGCCATATTGCTTATAGTATTAGCTGATTAAAACTTTTCATCCAATCTCAACAAACAAACTATATATGCGTTCGTGAAAATAATATAGTACAACCCAATTTATACAAGAAATAGATCGAGTCGTACCAAAATAAAAGACAAAGGATCAATTAATACAGGTTGCGCTACTGCATAACATCAATGCATCTATTCAAAGGATTTGACCGATTAGTTTTCAAACAACTCATTTATTAATTATAAATCTAAAAAAATTTAATCAGAATTGAGCTAAGAATCTTTCAAAACATATTTCCCTCTCATGGATAGCTACCAACGGTTAGTTGTGAAGGGTTGCAGCGTCTATTTTAATGACTTTGAAAAAACGTTATTGCAGTCTAATAATGTCTTATTCTCGAAGACGTTGGAAAGAATTTCCATGTTTATAAACAAAACGCCATTTCATGTAATTGTCATTGTAAAAGTTCTGGTAGAAATTGAATTAGACGTTTTTCCAGAAAAATTCCATAAATTGGCATGGCAACAGCAACAGTAGTTTTCATACTTGAAGCTCGTCTATAAAGTAAAGCATCAAATGCAACTACTGAACAAAATTTTGTTCTCAGTCTCAAATATAGAGGAGGACGAAGTGGGTGATTAATGAGTATGGAGATTGTATTGCTTGTGATTTCAGGCTTGCTGATTTTTATCAACAACCACCATCTATTTTGTACAGAGGCGGCAACATCTAAGCTGGGTCTGTACAAATTTCATGCTTTATGTTTGGAATCATTTTGAACTTTTGAATAAATTCAGAGAGGTTCATGTACAATCTATTCTTGGTTTAGATATAGTTTGTGCTTGGCTAGAGCATCACTTACAGTTAAATAGTAACGGTTTATAATAGAGAATAGGATTATTATTATCTTTAATTCAATTGTTCGAAAATGAGTTACAATATTAGTAGTTTCGAAAAAAAAAATTAAAATTATTTTATGTATTTAAAACTGATTTTGTGTTTGCAGAATACCCATATCCATTTATGACAGCAGATGCTCAAAAGGCAACTGCGAGATCATATGATTATATTGTTGTTGGAGGTGGTACAGCTGGGTGTCCTCTTGCAGCAACTCTCTCACAACACTACTCTGTTTTGGTATTGGAGAGAGGAGATTCTCCGTATGGAAATCCTGATGTTGAGGATTTCAAAGGTTTTTTCAAGCTTTTGGGGAATGCCAAAAAATATCCTTATGTAGCGCAAGGGTTTGTCTCAGAAGATGGAGTACAGTTGGTAAGGGCCAGAGTTTTAGGAGGTGGAACAGCTATCAACTTTGGTTTCTACAGCAGGGCGAGCTCTGACTATGTTCGGAAAATGAAGTGGGATGAGAAACTTGTGAATGAGTCGTATGAATGGGTGGAAAAGTTGAATGCCTTCAAACAACACAAGCTTTTTACTTGGAATTCTGCTATCAAGGATGGGCTTCTTGAAGCAGGAGTTCTTCCATACAATGGATATACATTGGATCATTTAGAAGGTACCAAGATTAGTGCATCAACTTTTGACCACAAGGGAAAGAGACATACAGCCGCAGATCTTCTCAAGTATGCCAACCCAGATAATATTGTAGTTCTTCTCAATGCTACGGCCAACAGAATCCTCTTCAATCTTGCATCAGGTACATTATCATATTTCGTATACTAAAGTCATTAGATATGTTTTTTACATACTTTAAAAAGATTAAGTCAGAATCAAATAAGATTAAAAAACAATTACACTCCATAGTCTATCTTGATAGTGCAATCCTTCATTTTTCATGTATATATGATTAATATTGCTTAGAAGTTATTTTGCAGGAAAGTTAAAGGCTAGTGGTGTGGAGTTCATTAGCAGTATTGATGGTAATTATTATCAAGTTCTACTCAATCAATTGTCAATTTATAGTGAGGTGATTTTATCAGCCGGAAGTATAGGAAGTCCTCAACTTCTACTCTTGAGTGGTATTGGTCCATCACAACAACTTAAAGATTTGAACATTACTATACTTTTAAATCTAACCTTAGTTGGAAAAGGGATTCAAGATAATCCACGTACATCAATTGCTATTATATCTTCAAAACCACTTGAATTCTCTTATTTACAAGTAGTGGGCATTCTAGACAATTCACGACACTACATCGAGTCTGCTAGCTTTTTCCAAAAAATTAATGCCACAAATATACAATATTTAGGACTTATTGCAAGTAAGGTGGCATTTCCCTTATCAAGAGGTGAGCTTCAGCTTAAAAGCACAAATCCTCAAGATACCCCCTATGTTCGCTACAATTACTTTTCTCACCTTTCTGATTTACAAGAATGCATGTTTGGTGTGAAGTTAATGATCAATCTAAGTGTGACACCTTCTATTCAAAAGTTTGCATTTACTAGAAATGGGTATTCTAAAACCCTTCGATTCTTTGGGACTCCATTGCCACATAATAAATCAAGTGATGAAGCCTTGGCCAAGTTTTGCAAAAACACGGAACAAACATTTTGGCATTTTCATGGAGGATGTCAAGTTGGTTCGGTGGTTGACAAAAAATATCGAGTCAAAGATGTTGATGGTCTAAGAGTTGTGGATAATTCAATTTTTAAGGATTCCCCTGGTACTAATCCACAAGCAACTACTATGATGCTTGGAAGGTATTTGTGTTTATTAATGATTAAGCTATATTGTTTAGTTTTTGAGGCTTTAAATTTACAGCATTAACAATATATTTTGTTTATGAAATATATACAGGTATACAGGAATTCATATCCTTCAAGAGCGTATGGGCACCATGAGAATAATCCAACCTTAGATTGTATTGTAATCATTTGCATGTTTCTCATGTATTTTATTTTAGTAATTATAGAACTAAATTTAATATCATCTAGAATTGTGGGAACATCAAGTTTTTCATAATACAAATTTGGATAATTAAATAAATGACTACAAATGAAGCATAAAGTAATCTAAATTATTTATACAATTAAAAATTATAAATATGTAAGAAATGATAGAAAATAAAATAAGAATCATTGGGTAGCTATAAGAATTACAATGAGGATTACTATTAATTTCACTCACTTGTGGTAGAGAAAATGGATGAATTAAATCTTCTATATAAACAAGAACTATAGAACTCATACAATGTTATGCAGATTAGATTGAAATTATGTGTAATTGATATCATGCTCTTAGAAAATAATTAACAATTGCATATATGTTATAACTCATGGATCTAATCTAACAAGCTATAGACCTATCAAAGTTGTCTCATCTCAAATTCTAATATTTTTTGACATATAAGTAGTAATATTTAAAGTATCTTACGAAGGTTATTAAATAAGAAGGGTTCAAATTCTCTTCAATCAAATCTCTTGAATGAACAACTCTATAGCCTTGTTCAAATGTTGACAAATAACAAGAAAACATGCAACGACCTAAATGTAAATTACGATTTGGAAGTGTATTCCTTTTAGTTCTTCAAAATAAAATATTCCTAGAATAATTTCACTTTCTAATACATAGAATTTTCCCTTAATAATCAATTATGATATAATACAAAATGGATAAATTCAAATACCAATACATAGCAATAAATAATATAAATAACTATCAAGGCAGACCATACAGTATATTGCAATATATGGAATTCAAAAAAATTATATTATTGTGAATTTTAGGGGTTAATTATGCATGGTGCAAGGATAAATCAAACGCGACGAGATTGATTTGGGATAGGGAGGCATATACGTTGATGTGGGTAATGAGTGGAAGCAACATCTTTCAAAGCCAAAACTCTTGACTAGTATAAATCCTTATCACCTAATTCAATCAGTACGTGGGACTAATTAGGTGTTAGATTCTTTGACACATTCAATGAAAAGGGAGACTGATCTGCTCTCTATTGCGGCAATTCATCACAATTGAAAGGGTCATACAAGAGACTATTACTGATTTCAAAACAAGGTTCCGTAAGATCGAGCAGAGAATCCTAGTAGCATCTCTGCCACTACCTGGTATGACAATTGTTTATTACCTCAAAGCCTTTAACTCAGATGTATAGCCATAATTATCCAATTGCTTGGGGGTCAGAAAACAGTCAGATGCATACGATTCACCTTTGAAGGCTGAAAATAACCTAGTAGATGCAAGGAAACTTCTACGTAGATCACCTATGCCTATGTTTCTAAAATTGACTATACCACCACAAGACGAAATTCCAAGCACATTGCAGGCCATTCCTTTGATGTGAGTATATATGCTACCTAGGCAATTACTTCGCCTTCATCATCCCTAGCTACAAATATAAACGACATAAGAAGAATCTTGAGGATATTTTCAGATGAAATCATTAGCCTTAAAAGATAGTCTACAGCTTCCAAGCTCATTATCAAAAATATCAGGGTTGAAGGCCAAATTATCAATAGAACTAATATTAAGGGCCTCAAAACCTAACCAAACCCAACCTTCCAATCAGATTATTCACAGGGAGCTAGTTGCAGCACAAAATAAATTGGGCAACAACTCTAATGCGTGGTTTTTTCCCTATAACAATATTCACTTCCCTTGAGATTTCTCAAGAGACAATTTGTAGTAGATGATAGCAGCTCAGAGAATGTGAGGAGTGATACTTAAAGCAGTACCTCCTTCATATAGATATCAATCTTTCGAGGTTGAAAATGGAATGTTAGTAGCCCAAGTGCAAGGAATTTCTTTGTGAAAGAAAAAATAGATTGTTCTTATGGGTAGTGTTAGTTATGTAGCGAGAAAGTAATTTGTCCTAATTAATTAAATATTTGTTTTTTCGAGAATGCTTAGGTTAATAAATATTTATTTAATTGGTAGTTGTTGACAATCAATTCAGTTTTGGTTGTTGAGTTTCTTTTTATCTCAGCCGTTGATTGAGATTTATCTCGGCCGTTGATTTTTCAATGAGAGTAGTATAAAAGGGGGGCTAGGGGGCATTTGGAAAATATCAAGTTGTGAAGAAATCATTTGCAGTGATAGCAAATGTATTTGCAGTGATAGCAAATATTCTTGCAGTGTGAGCAAGGGCGCAGTGTTAGCACTGGAATAGCAGTGGGGGATATCAGCGGGAGATATTAGGAGTTTATCAGAGTTTTGTCAGAAAGAGGCAAGGAATCTTTTGTAACTCTTATATTGCTGAAGATTAATATATTTTCCAACTATAGAACTGGTTTTCCCTTAGGGGTTTTTCCAGGGACAATTTTGTCTGAAAATATTGTGTCATCGTGTTCAAATTTATTTTCGCATTTATTTTTGTGAAGCTGCAATTGTGTTGTTATTCAATATTTGGTTGTAAATTAGTTTTGGTAGTTAAATAATCTATCAAGATAGAAGATTAACAATCAGTGATGAATGTTGCTGCCAATGTTGGGTTTCCCGCCCAGCCTTTTGAACGCCTGGGCGCTGAGGCCAGTGCCAATCCTCCTCCGTCTGCTGGCCTTGATCGCTCCGCGCCTGGGCCTTCTTTGCAGGTGTCTTTGGGTGCTGCTATTTCTGCAGGTTTGAGTGGTGTTGTCCCTGTGTTTGCGGGTGCTGCAGTGTCCTATGCCGATGTTGCGGCCTATGAAGTAGGTATCCATGGCCCTGTCCCTTTTGGTAGGGGGGTTTCCTGGTCTCCTCTTGTGCAACCGATTTCGGTTTGTAAACCTATTAGGGTAAAGCTTGATTCTGAAACTGTGGATGAGATTGTTAAAAATGCTGATGACTTTTCTTCTCATGCTGCTATTTTTCATGTTAGGGGCTTCTGGCCCTCACTCTCTGATTTGCATGCTTGGATCTCCAAGCATTGGGAGCCCATTCTATCTGATGCGGTTCAGATATACCCTGTGGCAAGGGGGTTTTTCATTGTTAAGTTTACAAATGCTGATGATAGGAAAACAATCTTGTGTGATAACTGCTTCACTTGGGAGGAGCATTTCCCCTAATGGCCAAACCCTGGTATTAGGGGTTTGATCCTCTTTCAGAAACTTTCAATAAAGTACCCTTATGGGTAAGGCTGCCGAATCTTCCCCTCCACCTCTGGCTGGATTTGGTTTTGGAAACTGTGGGTGAGGCTTTTGGGGACTTCCAAATGGTGGACTTGGATTCCTCTAAAATTTTTAAGACTACTTATGCTTGTATTCTAGTGGAGATTGATGTTTCTAAGGGTCTCCCTAAGTAGATTGCTTTGGATTCTCCTGTGGGCTCTTGGATTCAAAATCTAGATTATGAGAATATTCCGTTCAGATGAAGGAAGTGTCACAAGACTGGACACCTTGCTTCTTGATGCTTATCTAACAAAAGCAAATCAAAGAAATTGCCCTCTTGGTGAGCGGGGGCCTCAGACCACCACTATACGGTTCAGAAATCCTCTAAGGAGGGGGGCTCGAGTTCGAGCCCATCTCAGAATGATCAAGTTTTGGATGGTGCTTCAGTCACGCTTTGGCTACTTTTGATGCTATCTTTGATGCTGCTGGTATTGGCTCTGATGTGGCTCTGTCTCATGAGGTAATTGTTGTCCTTCTTGGTGCTGCTTCTACTTCCCCTATCTAGACTGCTAACGATGCCCCTATCCAGAATTCTGTTGATGCCCCTATCCAGTCCGCTGGTGTTGTCTCTATTTTTGTAGCCTTGTCCATGGACATTGTTGTTGTCTTTGGTCCTGATGCTAATTTGGGTGTGGGAGCTGCATGCTCTTCTGTGACCTACCCTCTTGTGGGCTTGTCTAGCTCTTCTTTGGCTTGGCAAAAGGATGCCAGAAAGGTGGAGGATGGATGGACAATTGTGAAGGGAAAAAAATTTAAACCTTCCACTCCTTTTGATATGAACTTACGTTCACATAAGAATGGGCAAAAATGTAAATCTTGATTGCCCTTGGTTGGTTTTTGGTGTGGGCTTCTGTCCACTTGGTAGGAACATTGGTTTGTTCCTTCTGTTTGTTTAGTGAGGCACCACAATTGTATTGGTTCTTAAATGCAAAATCTATCTATGCTCTTGTATAAGGTTTCAGGTCCTTTCAAAACTTGTTTTTACGTAATCAAAACAATCAGTGATTGCAATAGTTAATTTTCACATGGTATCAGAGCAGTGTTGAGGGTAGAAAAAGTTTATCCTAGGAAAGGAAAGATTTTGAGGGTTTATAAAACCTAGATGATCACTTTAAAATTATTATTCTTTTATCCCTTGAGATGGCTTCAACTAGTTTGAGAGATTAGGACAGATTGGATGGTGCCTCAAATTTTGGTGTGTGGAAGGCCAGAATTTCTTTATTGTTGGAAGAGAATGGTATCAAGAATTATGTTACCAGTGTTGTAGCTGTACCTTTAGATGCAACACAACTTGTAGCATACAAGAAGGATGATGCCAAGGCGAGGAGGATAATCCTTTATGGTGTTAAGGATCATATTGTTCCACATATCTTAGAGTTAGATACGGCGAAGAAGATGTGAGATGCCATTTTGAATCTGTACCAGAATGTGACCACTAATAGGAAAATGATTCTCAGAGATAAGTTGAAGAATACCCGAATGAATAAGGGAGAAGATGTGACAAGTTACCTCACAAGGCTTAGACTTGTCAAGGATGAGTTAGAAATTGTTGGAGATAGCCCTAGTGATGATGAGCTAGTGAGAATAGCCCTAAATGGGTTTACTAAGCAGTGGAGTGTCTTTGTTCAAGTTGTTAGTGGATGAGACACCTTACCAAGTTGGGATTGACTATGGAGTGATTTCACTCAGGAGGAGTTTCAACTAAATCTTGTCAATGGGGCCAATAAGACTCAACAAAGTGAGGTGGAACAAGAAAACATTGCCCTAGTGGGGAAAGGGAAAGCCAAGAAGGGGTCTAACAGAGGATCTAATTCCCAAAGTGAGAAGAAGAAGAAGGACCTATCGAAGATCAAGTGTTTTGGTTGTCAAGAATATGGTCACTATGTTAGTGATTGCCCAGAAAGGAAGAAGAATGAGAAGAAGGGTAAGAAGCAGGTGGCAGCTTTAGCAATGGTTGAAGATCTCTATAGTAGACTAGAAGATGAGTTTGCACTCATAGCTTGTATGGTCAGCTCAACCTCACAGTGTGTTTGGTATATAGATAGTGAGGTGTCATTTCATATGACAAGAGTTAGAGAGTACATCTCCAGTTATAAGGAGGAGAACACTAGTACCCAGATCTTTATGGGAAACTTGTCCAAACTCAATTCAGATGGGAAAGGGACTGTTTAGTTTCAGAGGGAGAATGGGAAGATTATTCCCCTTCATGATGTGTTGCATGTGCCAAGCTTAGGTATAAAATTTTATTTATGTATCTCTTCTTTAGGATAGGGGGTATAATGTACTCTTTAAAGGGGAACATGTGTTGATCAAGCACAAGGAGTGGAAGTCACCCATAACCATTGGAGTTAGGATTGGTCACCTTTATAGGCTACAGTTTGATACTCCTAAGGCACTCATGAGAAACTATAGTCCTAGAGATCTTGGAGAGCTTTGGCATAGGAGGATGGGCCATATTCATCATGGAGCACTTAAATTGCTTCGTGAGATAGTGATAGGAGTTCCAGAAGTGAGCACAGAACATGATGATGTGTGTAAGGGATGTGTGTTGGGGAAGTTTGTGAAAGCACCTTTTCCAAGGATTGACACCAGATCTAAAGGTGTTCTTGATCTAGTACATTTAGATACATTTGTGGACTGATGTCGACAAAATCTCTCAGAGGCTGAGTATTATGTTACTTTTATTGATGATTTCTCCAGGAAGACTTGGATATACTTCTTGAATACCAAGGATGAGGTTTTCAGTCAATTCCAAGAGTTCAAGGCTCTTGTGGAGAACTCGACGGGAAGGAAGATAAAATTTCTTCGATCAGACAATAGAGGGGAGCACAAAGGAAATGAATTCCAGGAGTTCTCTACCAGAGAAGGAATCAAGAGAGAGTGGATTGTTCCTTACAATCCGCAACAGAATGGAGTTGCTAAGAGAAAGAACCATTCTATATCAGAGGTAGCAAGGGCTATGCTACATGATCAGGACATGCCCCACTACTTATGGGCAGAAGCATGTAGTACAGAAGTCTACATTCAGAACAGAGTTCCACACAAGGTACTAGGGAAGATGAAACCAGAGGAAGCTTTCACAAGTAAGAAGCCTGATGTTAGTCATTTCAGAATATTTGGTAGTTTGGCATATTGTTATATTCCAAGTGATACTCATACCAACTTAGATCAGACTGCAAAGAGGGGGTACTTTGTTGGGTACAGTGAAACCTCAAAGGCATATAGGTTTTTTATTCCAGGGACTAGAAGAATTATAGTTAGACGTGATGTTAAGTTCATGGAGGACAAGGCATTTAGGAGATCTAGATATTTTCCAGTAGAAGATCAGAGTGAGCAGCCAACAGAAGCTCCAAGGATAACTTTGCCAATTCAAGGGCATCAAAGCCCAAGTACAGTTACTAGTATGAGCATAGGCTCAGGTGGTGGAGATTCACAAAATATGGAGCAATCGGTGCAGGAGGATGTGCATCAAGAAGACAGAGGTTGATATTTCATCCTCTACAGTTGGTAATGGGAACCGTGAGGTTCAAGAGACACAAAGGGATACTCAGGAGTTAGTGGGAGCTCCTAGGAGGAGTACAAGAAAAAGGAGACAACCAGCCAAGTGCAATGACTATGTGGCTTTAGTTAGTCAGTTGGTAGACAGTGAGCCTTCTAGTTATCAGGAGGCTGCACAACATCAGGTGTGGCAAGATGTGATGGTTGAGGAATATACCTCAATAATTCAGAACGATGTGTGGGAGATAGTGCCTAGACCAATAGATAGGGCAGTGGTTGGATCACACTAGATCTACAAGATCAAGCACGGTGCAGATGGTAGTGTTATACACTAAGTTTGCACCCTTGTTTCAAGCTCTCGTAGTCTTGATAACCTAGTATAACATGGGAATCATCTCCAGGTTATGGGACCTATGCTAACTGAGATGAGACCTCTTCGATAATCAGCTTAATTTTCTCCTTGATAGGAAAAGTAAATCTTTTGAGAGAAAGGGATAGAAGGAATGCAGAAAAGGGAAATGACTGGAAAGCAAACTACCTACTAGGTGATACACCAAAAATATGGTATGAATTGCAGTATAAATGATGAAATCAATACATAATCTTAGGTCTAGGAGATCACAACTCAATGAATAGGCTTGCATTAATATTTTATAGAGGGGTCTGCAATAAAGAGATGCTATGCAGGGAAAGAGAGAAATTTCACAAAAGCAGTAGCACTCCTAAGAATTTAGACACAAACTATAACCTGAAAACAAACATTCACCCCTGCAATTGGGTATAAGAATGAGACAAATTGCCAGGGGTGGAAGTATACCCACAAAAGCATTCAAATCATATCATTCACAAGCATACACATAAATTGTAGAAAGAAAGAGGGATCAAGAACCCTAAAAATATCATTGAAACATACATATACTGAATTCAATAAGAGAAAATTCAAACAGGAAGGTATAGGGGACATGAAAGAATGTCACAATACACTTTGCAATATCCAAACAGTCAATGAAAGGTTACAATTGCAGAAGCCAGAGGGTAGAATGAATGCCTCAGATAACTTCTTAGAAAGATGAACTCTCTTTTTACAAACTATAAACTCTGAGCTCTAAAAGCTCCAAAAATTAATTATATACATCTCCTCTATTGCACACAGGCAGGAGAAAAAATCTCATTAGGGTTACATAAATCTGCATAAAATAATCCAACCCTAAACTAGTCATTTCTGATCATAAATGTTCATGAAAATATCTCAACCGATCAGATATGTCTTTGCATGCCGATCCCTATACTGAATCTGCCTGCAGACAAAAAACCTTGTTCCAACTACTTCTCTGCAAGTCAGGTCATCATGAATGCAAATCTGATACTCTCATAAAGAAAATCCACCGAAACGGTTGTCTAGATCTTTTCCTCATCTATTCCAACTGCAACCGCCCCTGAAAACATAAATTTTGAGCTACCCACACCTGCAAATGAACATTCAGGAACAAACAGAAGAAAACCCATGAAAGATATTGCAATCCCCTTTGAAAAAGTCAAAGGCCACATCATAATAGCTAGAACCAATAAAAATTGGCCACCTCAACAAACAGACCCGCAGAAGGTAGAAGAATCGTGCCCTTGCATCAGACGGTGGTCGCATGATCGCATGGGATCGAAAGATCCCATGCGGTTATGTGACCACCGTTGGATCTTCCTTTGTTACCACTCAAGACACTTGGGCCCACAATAAATGCCAACTATCCCAACATGGACCAATAAGAAACCTGCACGTCGGTCGGACCCACGACAATGTCAGTCCAAACACTCAGAGGATCGAACGGTTATCGCATGATCACATGGGATCAAAAGATCCCATGTGATTATGTGACAGCCATTGATCTTGGATCAACTGGAACCTCCGCAGAACCACCGACCATCAGACCCACCGATGACCCTATCATCACCCAGCCAGCCACTGAAAAATGGACATGTCACCACCCGAGGGCCCACCGCCAGAGGCTTGGCAGTAAAGCAGATCTAATGGCCATCACATGATCGCATGGAATCAGAAGATTCCATGCGAACATGTGACCATCATAGATCTTAGATCAACTAGGCCTACCTTGCACTTCGGGTCCACTGCAAAGTCGTCCTACAATGACCAATAGGAAATTGGCATGTCAGATGGACATGGCATGAAGGACCCACCAACAGCTGCTACGATGTCGATACCGTATCAATAGTTGTTGCATGATTGCATGGGATCGGAAGATCCCATGAGATTATGCGACCACTGTTGGATCTAACTGCGACCGAGAACTGGGCCTAGGGAAATGTTAAAGGCCGGGACATAGGAAACTTAGGAAAATAAAGGGGGACCCAAATGACAAACCTTAGTCGCATGATCGCATAGCATGAAAATGACCTATGCGATCATGTGACAAACCACTTAAATAGAACAAGGGGTCACAACCTTCTAGCATATGGGTTTTGTGGTTAAGTGGCTTGAAAGGGTAAATATTAAATTAGGATGGGCCACGGGTATTTAGGGGATCATGAGGTTTAAATAGTCACACAAGAATTTTAATGGCCTTCAAACTAGAGAACTAAACAGTTGAACAGGCATATAATCATGGAAATTTTTTGAGGGGGCTAACATAGGATTAAAAATGCCAGACAGAGTAGACCAGGCCAAATTGCATAGGATGGGAAATTTGGGTAACATTTTGGCGATTTCTACTGGATGTCAGCCTGCTAGACATGGAAACCAGTGGCCTTGACAATCCATTGGGCATGGGGTCATTTCAGGAATGCAAAACTTTGACAGAGGGGCAAAACTTGAACCAGAAAGACAAGCTTGTGCATGGGCACTTTTTGGAAAACAGGGAACTAACCTAGGAAAACAGGGAAAGAAAAAATAAGACACATAATTACAAGAATTTACAAAGAGGGATTAACCTCAAAACAGGGCTTCAAGTGGAAACCATTTACTAAAATTGGCAGGGGAACCCCTTCAAGTGTTGATAGCTAGAAAGCATTAGGTCCCTTGCACTCTATTATAACAAATGGTCCACCCCAGAATGAATCAAATTTTGTATGCCTGCCAGGCCTGGACCTGAACTCATCCCATTTGAGAACTACATCTCCAACCTTGAAATCTTTGTTCCTAGCTCTTTTATCAAAGCTTTTCTTTGTTTGGATCTGATGGAATTCCATATCCTTCATTGACTTGTCTCTGAGTTCCTCTAACTCCATCAACTGAGCATATCTGATCTATAAGGGATCTCCTTCTTCAAATAGGGCATACTGAGTAGCCAAGTCCAGAGCTGGCAATTCAACTAAGATAGACAACTTGGTCTCTCTACCATACACTAACACATACGGAGAATTCCCAATGATCTTCTTTGGGGTAATTCTATCTAACCATAAGGCAGACCTCAGTTTGATATGCCAATCCCTTTGGTTGTCCTCCAGGGTCTTCTTGATTATCCTAATCAAATTTGTGTTTGTTGATTTAGCCAAGCCATTTCCTTGAGGATAGTAATTTGAATTGGTATTCAGGTAAATGTCATTCTTGACTACCCATTCCGAGACTTTGAGGCCTGTGAATGCCAACACATTATCCGATATTATGGAATCTGGAGTGCCAAAACTATGAATTAAATCATCATAAAAACTTAATACAACACTCTCATTGGCCTCTTTCAAAGCAACTGCTTCTGTCCATCTAGTGAAATAATCTGTTGCAATGATTATCCACTTGTGTCTTGCACTAGATGGAGGATTGATCACACCAATGAAGTCTATACCCCACTTCATGAAAGGTTGCTCCATTCTGACTAGTTGTAGGGGCAAGGCTACAAGCCTTTCTTTTCCTGCAAACACGGCACACTTGATGCATTTTCTCACATAATCATGGCTATCCTTGAAGATAGATGGCTAGTAATATCTAGCCCTCATGATTTTAAAAGCAGTAGTCCTAGGAGAAAAGTGACCTCCAGAAGGTCCATCATGAAACTCAAATAGGACATCAGCTATCTTTTCTGAATCAATGCATCTTAAAAGGACACCACTGTGATCCTTTCTGAAAAGAACTTCATTTATCAGCACAAAAGGAACAGATTGTAACCTATAATACCTCCTTTTTGTTGAATCTAGATCTGCAAGACATTGTCATGTCTTCAAATAATTGATCGTATTAGGCAACCAGCTTGTTGCCTTGGCTTGTTCTTCTATAGAATGCACCACCAGAGATGCATCAATTTATTCTGGTCTCTTTGAACTTTCATCCCCTGCCAAATGCTCACAAAGACCTCTTCCTTGAACCAACTTGGTAGTTTGAATATCTATGTCATACTCCATCACCTTGGTGATCCAACCAGCTCTTTTTTCATTCAGGTCCTTGGAAAGCAAAACTCTTTGACACTTGGATGAGTAACTTTTAAATGTACCTTGCTATGAGTCAACAAATATCTAAACTTTTTAAGGCTCTTTACCACAGCAAGTACATGTTTTTCTACAAAATATTATCTCTATTCATACTCTTCTAAACCTTTGCTAAAGAAAGCAATAGGCTACTCCAATCCTTCTGAATTTTCTTGCATCAGCATTGCAGATATAGCATCATGACCTCCATAAGCATAAAGGATAAAATCCTTACTGAAATTTGGGTTTAGGAGAGTAGGGGCTTCTATTAAGGCCTCTTTGATAGCCTGGAAATTGACTTTCCCTTCCTTGGTCCAGCTAAAAGCTAAACCTTTCTTTAACATGGTTGTCAAAGGCCTTAGTAAATCTGCAATGTTAGGCAAGAAATGCCTAACAAAATTAATCTTTCCTATGAAATATTAGAGACCTTTCTTGTGATGTGGTAGGGGTAGCTCTAGGATAGATGTAATTCTCTCAGGATCCACTGTAATTCCTTCTTTGGATACTACATATCCCAACAATTTTCCTTCATGAACTGTAAACACACATTTCTTAGGATTAAGAGATATCCCAAATTCTCTACACCTTTCAAAGATCTTCCTCAAATGTTTGATGTGATCTGTTGCATGCTTAGAATAGACAGTTATATCATCCAAGTAGACCAATAAAAACTTGTACATTAGGCTCTTAAAGGCCATATCTGTTGCCTTCTGAAAAGTAGCACCTGCATTTGACAAACCAAAGGACATCTTTTGATAAGCCACGGTTCCCCACTTGGTTGTAAATGTAGTCTTATATTGATCCTCTTCATTCACTAAGATCTTATTGTATCCTGAATAGCCATCCAATAATGAAAATCTCTTAGATCCAGAGACACATTGTAAGATTTTTTCCATAGAGGGTAATGGATGGCTGTCTTTTAGAGAGGCCCTGTTAAGATCCCTAAAGTCAACACATAACCTCAACTCCCCATTCTTCTTCCTGATAGGAACAAGGTTGGAAACCCAACTAGTATGCTTGATGGGGTAGATGATACCACTTTCTATTAATTTGAGCACTTCCTTATGCATAAGTGGCTCAAGTTTGGGATTAATAGGCCTTTGCTTCTGCCTCATTGGTTTGGCATTTGGTTCCAATTCAATAGTGTGTTGAGTAAGGGCTGGGTTAAAACCTTTAAGGTCTTCATATTGCCATACAAAAACATCACTGAATTCCTTGAATAATTGGGTATAAGCTTGCTTTTCCAATTCAGTGTTCACTTTTCCAAATTGTAAGCTCTTACATGTTTCCAACTCTAGTTCAACACAATGTTCTTGTTGGACTACCAGGCCATCTTTGCTTCTCTTGACTTCATCATCCTTATTGAAGACAGTCTCTAAGGTAACAAGACCTCTAGGCATCTTATTGGACTTCAGTTGTATCACTTGATCACCATAATTTTGTGATAATCTCTCTTGATTATGCCTTGAAAAGACATCCTCTTCAAACAAGAATTGTAGGATTTGTTCATCAGTGTCAAACACCTGCCAATTGACATCATTATCAGGAATAGAAGGTCTGAAAATCACTTTGATATGTTGTTGATCTATTTCTTTTGAAACACTATTTGGAATGTCGTACTGAGATCCAATAGCAGCTAACCTATCTGCATTTTGATTTAGCTTCCTAGGAATAGCAACAATGTTGAAAGCATAAAAATCTTCAATTGCATCCCAAAATCTATGTTTGTATGCTTTCAAAGTGTCATTTTTGGTTGCACTTATCCCTCTTACTTGGCTGACAACTAACTCACTGTCACCATAAACTTTTAAGGCTTTAAGCCGTCTTTTTCTAGCCCACTCTAGTCCATTGACTAGACTTGCATACTCTGCAGTATTGCTAGTGCAGGAGAAACTGAATCTAAAGGCAATATAATACCTTTCTCCTTTTGGGGACACTAGCATAGCACCACCACCAAAACCATGTCTACTTCTAGCTCCATCAAAAAATAGTTCCCAAACCTGATTGCTCTGATCCTCTGAATCAGTGTCTTCTTTGAAAAGGGTTGGTTCTATGACTCCACTTTCTTGTATTAAATAACTTCCCAAACCAAAATCCCAAATATGATTTTCTTGGGCCTCTGAAGCTCTTTCATCTAGTAAAATATTAGGGATACTTTCTACCTTTGTGCTTGCTTCACTAATAGTTTGGAAGTCACTGTCATCAAATATGGGGCGATTTGTATTGATGGTATTAGACACATATGGTTCTATATGGTGTGCTGCCAATGGTTCTGACTTAATGGTGACCTTGGTCCCATACCTTGTATGAAATAACACGTGTGACCAATCAAAAGATAGGTAACCTCCTATCTTGGTTGTAAACTCCCTTGAAAGACATGTAGCAAATAATGCAAGGAGATCTATGATATATATATCAAGGAGGATTGAAAAATTAGGACTAGCATGTAGGATTAGACTGGTATCCTTAGCCACACCTATAGTATTGACTAAGGACTCATCAAGTTGGGTAACCTTCTTTTGAAAGGGTTCATATTTTAGTCCTAATTGGTCAGCTACTTTCTTAGGCATTACAGTGCTAGTAGCTCCACTATCTACCATACAATTATGAACTAAAGATTTTCCAATAATTAGAGATACATAAAAGGGAGGTGGCTTTGAATTCCTACCTTGTGTGGCATTGCCTTTGGAGTTGCTACTTGGAGCCTCCTTTTCTTGATCAGTGTTAACCAACATTGTCTTTGCAGCTTCTTTTGTAGGTTGAGGAGTTGTTACTTCAGTCATGGCCTTCTTCAAAATTTCAGGTTGTCCTGGAAGAGCCAAAGAGTCCCACATAGACATGGTGATATTCACCTTCTTCATGTTGTCTACAATATTGAAAGGTGTCACAGTGTGTACTCTTTGTTGCGCTTTCACTATGATGGGCTCCACTTCTTTGAAAGTCTGAACCTCTTTACTTGTAATGGTAGGAGTCTCCTTAGGTGTGATGGGAGTGGCTTGCTACAGTGGCTCTGCAGATGTGGTGGCTTTGGCATTGGAATTTTCTCACTCCATGTCTTGAGCTCTTCTCTTTTCTCTTGTATAAGCAACAAAAGCAACTTTATCATTGACTCCATTGAAATCTGGTTGCTCCCAATTGAAAAGAGCAGTCTCATTCTCTTGTGATTCTTGTTGAGGAACTGATCCACTGGATGAAGCCTCTAATTGAGCTTGTGAGGCATTTTGAACCATTAGAGCTTGGTTCATCCATCCATTTGAATATGTAGCCTAATTATGAGGCTGATTACAAGGAAAACACCATTCATTATCCATAGCCATATTGTTTTGACTAGGAACCATATCCCTCACTAGATTTGTAGAATTTAGAGGTGCAGGATTATATGGTCGGAATGGTCTCTGATTAAAACTTTGTCTTTGTCCTTGATAGCCTCCTTGGTATGGTGGCCTATTTTGTTGATAAGGCTATCCTTGATTTTGATATTGTTGATTAGGACCTTGGCCTTGTGGCTGAAAGGGTGGTCTGATTCCTTGACCTTGCTTCTTTAGATTTGTTACTTCTTTAGTTAAGGTCTACAGTAAATTTATCATTTCTTGCTTAGTACTTTCTTGACTGTTCTTTATCTCTTGCAACTCTTGAGAGAAACTAGTCATTAGCTCTTGACCATTGGTACTAGCCTGAGGTGCCAATATGGTAGGGATAGGAGTAAATGGAGGTACTTGGGCAGGTGCAATGGGCTAAAGGCTAGGGAAGATGGGCATTGGTGGCCTTCTAGCAATCATGCCTGCTTGGATTAAACAATTTTCAGCCCTGACAGCTATGTCAAAAGCCTAGGGTAAAGAAGTACCACCCATAGACTGGATCATGACAGAAATTTGACCATTCAAGCTTTGTAAGTAGTATAGAAAAGCATGGTTAGCTGATGGTCTCATAGAGACTGGAATTCTATTCCATGTTTTGAGGAATCTACTATTGTAATCTGTCATTTGTTCTTGAGGGTCTCTCTTAATGGTTGTTAACTGTTCTACCAGAGACAAGTTATTTGATTTATCCTCAAAATGTTTACTCAATGCATCTCCTAATTCATCCCATGAAGTAATAGAACTAACAGTTAGAGTTCTAAACCATTCAAGAGCCTTACCTTTTAGAGAGGCTGCTAATAATTTTGTAGCCACATCTTCTTGAGTAATATTGTGTATGTTGTAGATGGTGGTCACATCTCTTATGTGTTCAAAAGTAGTTGTCTACCCTTCACCTGTGAAATTAGGTATACTCTTTAGTGCCACCAAGGGCACATCATGATGTTGAGCAAAGGCTAATGGACTCCCTTGGTTGAAGGGTGCAAAGGAAAACTATCTAGCCATTGTAGGAGTTGGAATCTGAAGATTAACAACTATATGAGCTGTATTTACTGATGGACTTGAATTTTCCTCTCGATCTCTGGTTAGAGATCTATCTCTTCTTCTGGAATGAAAGGGAAAAGGTCTCCTTTCTGAGGTATCTAGTGGTGTTGATTGAAATCTCCTTGCAGGGGATATTCTTTGAGTTGACCTGCCTTTATGAGGGGATGTTCCAAATAGTCAATGAAAGGTTACAATTGCAGAAGCTAGAGAGTAGAAAGAATGCCTCAGATAAATTCTTAGAAAGATGAACTCTCTTTTTACAAACTATAAACTCTGAGCTCTAAAAGCTCCAAAAATCAATTATATACATCTCCTCTATTGCACACAGGTAGGAGAAAAAATCTCATTAGGGTTACATAAATCTGCATAAAATAATCCAACCCTAAACCAGTCATTTCTGATCATAAATGTTCATGAAAATATCTCAACTGATCAGATATGTCTTTGCATGCCCATCCTTGTACTGAATCTACCTGCAAACAAAAAACCTTGATCCAACTAATTCTCTACAAGTCAGGTTGTCATGAATGCAAATCTGATACTCTCATAAAGAAAATCCATCGAAATGGCTGTCTAGATCTTTTCCTCTTCTATTCCAACTGCAACCGCCCCTGAAAACATAAATTTTGAGCTACTCGCACTTGCAAACGAACATTCAGGAACAAAAAGAAGAAAACCCACGAAAGATATTGCAATCCCCTTTGAAAAAGTCAAAGGCCACATCATAACAGCTAGAACCAATCAAAATTGGCCACCTCAGCAAATGGACCCACAGAAGGTAGAAGAATCATGCCCTTGCATCGGATGGTGGTTGCATGATCGCATTATGCGACCACTGTTGGATCTTCCTTTGTTACCACTCAAGACACTCGGGCCCATAATAAATGCCAACTATCCCAGCATGGACCAATAAGAAACCCGCACGTCAGCCAGACCCACGATAATGTCAGTCCAAACACTCGAAGGATCGAACGGCTATCGCATGATCGCATGGGATCGAAAGATCCCATGTGATTATGCGACAACCATTGATCTTGGATCAACTAGAACCTTCGCAAAACCACCGACAATTAGACCCACTGACAGCCCCGTCATCACCCAGCCGGCCACTGAAAAATGGACATGTCACCACCCAAGGGCCCACCGCTAGAGGCTTGGCAGTAAAGCAGATCTAACGGCCATCGCATGATCACATGGAATCAGAAGATTCCATGCGAACATGCGACCACCGTAGATCTTAGATCAACTAGGCCTACCTTGCACTTCGGGTCCACTACAGAGTCATCCTGCAACAACCAATAGGAAACTGGCATGTCAGACGGACGTGGCATGAAGGACCCACCAACAGCTATTGCGATGCTGATACCATATCAACGGTTGTTGCATGATCGCATGGGATCAGAAGATCCCATGAGATTATGCGACCACCGTTGGATCTAACTGCAATCGAGAACTGGGCCCAGGGAAATGTTAAAGGCCAGGAAATAGGAAACTTAGGAAAATAAAGGGGGACCCCAGCAACAAACCTTAGTCACATGATCGCATAGCATGAAAATGACCTATGTGATCATGTGACAAACCACTTAAATAGAACAAGGGGTCACAACCTTCTAGCATATGGTTTTTGTGGTTAAGTGGCCCAAAAGGGTAAATATTAAATTAGGATGGGCCATGGGTATTTAGGGGATCATGGGGTTTAAATGGTCACACATGAATTTTAATGGCCTTCAAACCAGAGAACTAAATAGTTGAACATGCATATAATCATGGAAATTTTTTGAGGGGGCTAACACAGGATTAAAAATGCCAGACAGAGCAGACCAGGCCAAATTGCATAGGATGGGAAATTTGGGTAACAAGTAGCATAGAGAAATACAAGGCAAGGTTCATGGCAAAGGGGTTTTCTCGGAAGGAGGGAATAGACTATGAGGATACATTTGCTCCAGTGGCCAGGTATACTACTATTCGAGCTGTGATATCATTTGCAGCATAGATGGGATGGAAGATCCATCAAATGGATGTCAAGACAACATTCCTTAATGGTGAATTGAAGGCGGAGGTATACATAGAGCAATCAGAAGTCTTTGTAGCACATAGTAAAGAGACCCACGTGTGCAGATTGAAGAGAGCTTTGTACGGACTCAAGCAAGCTCCCAGAGCTTGGTATGAGCGCATTAATACATACTTGTAGGGAATGGGCTTTGTGAAGAGTGAGGCAGATGCTAACCTCTACAACTTGGTGGTTGGGGGTGAGGTTCTCATTCTTGTTCTATATGTAGACAATTTGTTTCTAACAGGTTCACTAGGGCTCATAGAGGAGTGCAAGAGGGATCTTGTAGCAGAGTTCGAGATGAAGGATTTGGGACCTATGCACTACTTTCTAGGCATGGAGGTGTGGCAAACGGATGGAGAAATTTTCCTTGGGCAAAGGAAATATTGCATTGAAATCTTGAAGAGATTCGGGATGGAAGATTGCAAAGCCATGTCAACACCTATGATCACAAACTGGAGGAAGGTAGACACTTCAAAGGAAAAAGATGTAGATCCCTCCTTATACAAATAGTTGATTTTTTCGCTCATGTATTTGGTCAACACTAGGCCAGATATAGCCTTTGTAGTTAACTCTCTTAGTCAGTTCATGGTTGAGCCAAAGAGAGTGCATTGGACAGTGGCTAAGCATGTCTTGCGTTACTTGTGTGGTACAATTGAGTATGGGATCAGATATGTTCAAAGTGAAAGTATCAGGTTGATGGGCTATACTGACACAAATTGGGTAGGTAGTACAATGGACAAAAGGAGCACTTCAGGGTGTTGTTTCAGTTTGGGATCAAGAGTTATTTCTTGGTTCAGTAGGAAGCAGAAGTATGTGGCTCTAAGTTCAGCAGAAGCAGAATACATAGCCGCTAGCATGGTGACATGTGAAGCTATATGGCTTCGGAAGTTGTTAGTAGCCTTGTTTGGTCAAAGAGTTGAGACTACTATGATACATTGTGACAATCAGAGTTGCATCAAGTTATCTGAGAATCCAGTTTTTCATGATAGGTCTAAACATATAGACATCAAATATCACTTTATCAGAGATTGTGTACAGAGAGGGATTGTTCAGCTACAATACATACCTATAGAGGAGCAGGTAGCAGACATTGTGATGAAGGCATTGGGGAAGGAAAAATTTATCTTCTTCAGAGATAAGTTGGGTGTCATGTAGAATAGCTTCCTCGCTAAGAGGGAGTGTTGGTTATGTAGCGAGAAAGCCATTTGCCTTGATTAATTAAATATTTGTTTTCCCGAGAATGCTTAGGTTAATAAATATTTATTTAATTGGTAGTTGTTGATAACCAATTCAGTTTTGGTTGTTGAGTTCCTTCTTATCTCAGCCGTTGATTGAGATTAATCTCGATCGTTGATTTTTCAGCGAGAGTAGTATAAAAGGGGGGCTAGGTGGCATTTGGAAAATATCAAGTTGTGAAGAAATCATTTGCAGTGATAGCAAATGTATTTGCAGTGATAGAAAATATTCTTGCAGTGTGAGCAAGGGCGCAGCATTAGCGATGGGATAGCAGTGGGGGATATCAACAGGAGATAATAGGAGTTTATCGGAGTTCTGCTAGAAAGAGGCAAGGAATATTTTGTAAGTCTTATATTGCTGAAGATTAATATATTTTCCAACTGTAGAATTGGTTTTCCCTTAGGGGTTTTTCTAGGGACAATTTTATCTGAAAATATTGTGTCATCATGTTCAAATTTATTTCCGCATTTATTTTTGTGAAGTTGCAATTGTGTTGTTATTCAATATTTGGCTGTAAATTAGTTTTGGCAGTTAAATAATCTATCAAGATAGGAGATTAACAATCAGTGATTGCAATAGTTAATTTTCACAGGTAGGAGAGGAAGTGGTGTTTTCTAATGATGCTTCTACTTCAAAGGTGCCAAGGTCCAGTCAGGCTATTTTGTCGGGTCTAAAAGAATCATTGATAATCTAGAAGTGTCTCCACAATCTAACTTGATGGGAAAAGTTGTACCCCCACAATTTCAGAAGCACAATAACATGATTCCAAACAAGTCTAAAGGTTTTATATTTTAGGCACAAGGGTCACTGAATGCAGTGGAACAATCAAGGGCTCCGACTAATGTCTCATTGTGGGATGTCATGTCCATCCCCGAGCATAAAACTCTTTTGCAAAATGCACTAGAACTTAAAGAGAAACCTATATCTATTGTCTAGGCTAAAGATCTACATCACATCTAAGGAGAAAAAAATAGGAAAAGGTTGACAGCTCCACAGGGCAACTGTGTTTACGAATTCAAAGGGAGAAGTAAGAAAGCCCAAGCCTGCCCTTTTTTATTTGACTCTTGTTGTGGGCAATAAATTGTTGTACAATAGTGGACTCTAGATCAGCAAGCATCACTATGATGCCCAAACAAATTATGGATTCTCTAACAGAGAAGAGGGTGATGCAACTAGACGAGAAGAAGGTTCTTATAATAGGATTTATTAGGAAGCTTTTTTTGAGTGCTAAGTGTTCCACTCATTCTCATGAGAGATGAGTTCTTGTGAACTATTACTCATGAAACACGGATCAATGAGTTTGACTCAAAAACTACAAGGTTGAATCTCAATAGCAATATCACAATATGAATTGTTGTGGAAAATATCTCCTACTTGAAGAGAAATCAAGGCATCCTAGAAAGTCATCTAAGATCACTATGCATATCTAGTATCTAATGATTTGTTCAATAGCTTCAAACAAACTAATACAAGCACATACTACTATGTCATAAAAGCGAAAATAGACATGGTTAAGTTCTCACAATTAAAACCTTAAAGGAAAGTGATTGTAAATTACAAATCTAAGAAATTTCAGCAACATTACAGCCAATGATTTTTTTAGTGGCTAATATTCATCAATTGGATGATTTTTGAAATTTGAGATTCTAAATTTGGCTAATAATTCAAGATTCAAGGCAATCTAAATCACCACAATTTTATGAAATTTTATTTTAGAAATATTTAAATTGCCAAATAATTTATTTTATTAAAAATTTGAACTCAAAGATTCACCACAATATTCGTTACATGGTAAGATTTGATTCACCAATATTTTATAAGTTATTGTAGAATTGTCAATTAATTCACTAATATTATATCATACTTGTTAGTTAGAGTAGGGTTGTATCACCAATATTTAGTTGTCATTATTTATTTAAAATATAATCTAGCGATCCTCATTATATTCCATGAGGTAAAAATGTTACTATTTGATTTGTAATGCTTATAAGAACAAATTTTCATTTGGATTGTTGATCTTTTTAGAAATCAATGGTCCTAAATAAATTTTGAGTCCCATTAGAATTAAATAATATCAATGCATTTGCCTCACACAATACAATAAGGGTTATTAGATTATATTTTAAATGGTAGAAACTAAATACTATAGAGTGTATCCATTCAACTCATCAAAGATATCCACATTTAGCCTAATAATTTTCTATAATAATTTATTTAAATTTTAAATAATTATTCACCATAGTGATTAATGAATTCCTTGTTATTATTTGAGATTCGACAATATTTTCTACAAAAAAATTGTGATTCAAAAATAATCGCCAATAAGAGTTTTTTTTCAAAAAATTGAGAGATTCACCAATAGAAATTGATTTTTATTTCAAGAAAATGAAAGATTCGCCAAAATTTAATATCTTTATTTTAGGGGGGTTTATTAAAGTTATCCCTAATTAGAGCATATAAATTTAATATTCTAGAATCATAAAATTATAAGAATGAGACAAAATAGAAAACACAGATATATGTGGGGAAAACCCTTTCAGGTAAAAACCCCAAACTCCAAAACATCAAGTCAATGTATTATTCAGTAACAAGTTACAATAGATTTTCAATCTCTAAGCCTTAGGTGGAGATTTACATCTTGTTCCATCCTAGTGAATATCCAGCAGCATAGCCCTATGAAATGAACTCCTCTTCTCTCTCACACACACTCGTTTGTAAATCAGAAAAGGCACCAACATATATAGAGATCAATACAAGAGGTAGGTGACCATGGTTTCCAAAACCATCTTCAACACACAAGAGGTAAGTTGTGTCATAATATAAACAACTTGTTAATTCTATTCAACACATTGCTCATAGCAACTTCCAAGACAACAACACATATCTTATCCATAAAGATCATCTTGTCAAATGCAATGAAAGTATAACATAGAAATTACCATGACTAGGAATAGGTACCTTCCTTACCTCACACCACTTGCAAAAAGTGAACTCCACTATAAATTCCAATTGCTAAAATACAACTCCAATGCACAATAGAAATTGCCAACCAAGACTCTTTAGTAAACATAGGAAATTGTCATTTAATCCATTTCCACACCAAATGGAAATATATGACAATATCTTTCCAAAACTTAGCATCTTCCAAGTAGGTTCCAACTTCCTAGAAAATAATAAATGTGCCATCTCATCACCTACCATGTAGGATTCCACCTCACCAAGACGTCCCACAAAGAGAATGGCAACTTAGGAAGTTAATAACTTAAGGTAAATTAATTAATTAAATAATTTAATGTATATTAGGACTCTAAGGTTGAGATACCTTAATCCCAACATTCTCCCACTTGTCAAAGACCTGTCAAAAGTATACATCAACTTCTAAAAAAACTGATGAAACCATATCATCACACCCATCCATGAAACCACACGAATCTCAAACATGCTCTTGTGCTCCATCCAAACACTAGTTAAAACAACACAAGCATAAGATTTTAGTGATAAAAAAGGCTATAGGATACTGTCATCACTTTACTATGCTCATGATCTATACAAAAGCATCAAAAACATCAACTTCAAATCCCAACATAACTATGAAGTAATCCTCCAAAAAATAAGATAAAACATCAACTAGAACAACAACCAAACTGATTGCTCCAATCCAACTGATAAACCCATGAGATTGAAAATAGCATCCACAACAAACATTAACCCATCCAATCATCCATACCTCAAAGGTATCTAACATCAGAAAACTCATACCACCAACATAGCCAACCCATAAACTGTAACCTCAAGCTCCATGTGCAAACCAGTCGATGAAGACCAAACACATACAAGGACTCCCACTACTTGGTGATGTCGAATCCAACAAGTCAAAAGCATACCAAGTCTGCTAATCAAAACACATAGAAAGTGTAACCATGGAGTACCAAGGACCTACACAAAGGTATGCAATTACTGTAAAAGAATTGTTGCAAGAAACATCTATCTCAACTAGTCTCCATAATTCTCTCATATTCTCTACATCCAACAAAGGAAAAAGATAAAGGAACCACCATGTCATCACCAAAAAATAATAAAGTACAAGTGATAACACATGACCACAAAATATTGATCACCATATCTCCACCTAAGATCTCAAAAATAATGTCATGTGAACCCAAATATCCAAGAAGATAACCAAGACCAAAGAGAGAACCTGCAAATCATAAGCATGTAGCATGTCCTTCTACAAACACCTCTAAATGTGAACTACACCAAGTATGATCTCTTTCACAACCCCAAGAGAAAAGACACGACAACAATAAAAACCATTCAACCTCAAGAGATCAAACATAACATAATATCATGAATCTACATGGATGTAAGCCTCTCAAAGAAGATAAAACTAATCCATTTCACATTTTAGGAAATAAGCCCACTACCATCTCCTACTATCATCAAAAATAAAAGTGTAACTCAGTGAGATAACCATGCTATCCATCTCTCACAATGAATCCTCCAAAATCATCTAACCATATCTCAATATCCATGAATATGAAAGAAAAACATAAAGCCCTTGAAAGAAAATGGACAATACCTCTCAAGTGATAAACCAATGAGTAGACCAAGAGTGTGGAATGAGAATGCTCCTCTAAGATATGAAATTCATCATGACTTATATCCAAGAACAATCTCCTCATAAGTCTTTGTTGAACTCATGTCCACCAAGGTGTAGGTTGCTCAGACCTTCTATTGAAATCTCATGAAGAGTAACCATCTCAACAACATGTATCTCTTCTCAAGAGAAATTTAGCCTCACCTAACTCTCTATGTATCCATGAGTACCAGGAAATAATCAATCCATGCTAAACTAAAAATGTATCACTTCACTCTCATGAAGTTTCCCAAGCATATGACCAATACACCCAATAAAAAGAGAACTCACTAGACCACTATCAAAGCTCTAATCAGCTGAATCAGGAACCCATCATGACATCATGATCTAAACATCCCCTCCTAGGAGATCACATGCTCCAAGTGAACAAACCATGGTCTCAATGGAAATGTATTATGCCAAAACTCTAATGAGAAATCAAGAGTGTACCATGACATAACACCAACATAATCTAAACTAACATCCCCTATCAAGCACCATCAACACCTTAGCCAAAGACTCTAAGAGTCCTCCATGGCTCTAATATGTTACACATCCTCAAATGGTGTACATGAAAATTTGAAGGAACCCTTCAACAACAACATGATCTAAGAATCCCTCCAAAAACATCTACATCACTAAAGAATATAGTCCATCACCATGTGATGAATATTTAGGCACTGCAAAATCTCCCACTGAATTGTGATACTAATCTCTCCAAGCACATGACACACCATCCCCCAAATCTAAAAATCATCCAGGTCCACACATCACACCAAGTGAAACCATGATTTCCAAACTAATTAAGAAAATATATAGGATGCTATAGGACCCCATAACTGACTATCCAAGTACTCACTTATCATCCATCCTCTCATCCCAAATCAACCACACCAATGCACAAGTGACCACAAAAAATGCCAGCTAACAAGTTTGCATCAATACTAAATCAAATATGGTGGATATAGACAATCCATCTCCAAGTTATCTCATTGCAATTAAATGGGTGGCCAACCCACCTCACTACATAACTTTTAGATCTAATCATTGCAATATGAGAACCCATTATCACATCAGTGATATACCAAATGAGATCTCAAAGAGAAAAACCATGTAGACAACATGACTCAAGCACCAGATCAAGCATAGATCCAATTCTCCAATTATGTCCACATCGAGCACCATAGCCCAGGAGTCCAAAAAGAATCACCATATAAATTTTGAATGATTGATCACATACCAACATTCTCATGCAGAGAAAGAATCATGCCTCCTCTCACCATGTACAAAGTACACATGCAAAACTACAACTATCTCATCCAGTAACACCCTAAAAGAACTAGGGCCTAAAAAATAGATCTTTAGTAGATCCACAAAACCACAATTTTTTTCTTGACCATGCAAAACCATTGTGTTCAAGAAAACCCATGCACATCCACACCCACTTCTCATCAGGAAGATTCAAAAGTATGAAAACACCAAACAACTAAAACTAGAACAATGGATTTTCGTAGGTGATTAACACCATATATTTTTAAGGAAAATCTATAAACCCCTTAGACCCAACAAACAAGAATCTGAACCATGCAAGTAAATCACTTTAGACCTACTCCACAATCACCATCAGTACATGCATCCAAGAAAAATAGACTATCCAAAAGCTTCTAGATCATTTGGTTACAAGCTAGGGTTGCCATTACACCAAAAGATCAACCTGTTAATGCCCGATACAACCACTAGACTTATAGAAGACACAGGACGCGGTTAAGCCATATCACAAATCTCGAGGGGAGCACTGAACATTTTTCCAATAATCTCCCCCTCAGCATTACTTGAGGAGATTCAAACCTGTGACCAAGCTCTGATACCACTTATTACAAGCTAGGGTTGTCATTGCACCAAAAGATCAACCTGTTAATGCCTGATACAACCACTAGACTTATAGAAGACACAGGAGGCGGTTAAGCCATGTCATGAATCCTGAGGGGAGCACTGAACATTTTTCCAACATGTCCAATAATCAATTCCATAGACTCTAGATAACAAAAGCAACACCTTAATGCATTAGGAATTATTTTGTTGTCAAATAGGAGCTCCAGATCAATGTCATTTCAACAACCAACACCATTTTCTTTGTCTTTTCCATCCTTAAGAAAAATATTTGTTGTTTTCTGAAAAACTAAATCAATTGCAAGACTTCCACTCATCAAATGATTAATTATTAGTCAATTCATCTGAAACAAATTCCTTCAATCTCTCCAAGATAATAAATCTTAATAGAATAAATACCTAGAACTAGAAATACTATGAATCCTCACATGCAAGTAGTAAACAAATCACACAACTGGGCCCTAACACGTCCAATTGAAGGGAAATTGGGGCATATAAAAGCCATCTAAGATCAGTATGCACATCCAATATCTAATGATTTGTTCAATAGCTTCGAGCAAACCAATACAAGCACATACTACTCTGACATAAAAGCAAAAATGGATATAGTTAATTTCCCACAATTAAATCCTTAAATGAAAGTGATTGCAAATTATAGATCTAAGAAATTTCAGCAGCATTATAGCATATAAATTTAATATTCTAGAATCATTTAACTAGAAGAATGAGAAAATATAGAAAACACAGATATACTTGGGGAAAACCCTTTCAAGTAAAACATCCCACACTATAAAACATCAATCCAATGTATTATTCAGAAATAAGTTATAATACATTTTCAATATCTAAGCCTTAGATGGATATTTACATCTTGTTCCATCCTAGAGAATATCCAATAGCATAGCCCTGTGAAATGAACTCATCTTATCTCTCTCTCACTCATGTGTAAATCAGAAAAGGAACCAACATATATAAAGATCAACACAAGAGGTAGGTGTCCATGGTTTCCAAAACCATATTCAACACACAAGAGGTAAGTTGTGTCTTAATATAAATAGCTTGCTAATTCTATGACATGTTTCTCATTGAAACTTCCAAGGAAACAAAACCTATCTTATGCATAATGGTCAACTTTTGAAATGCGATGCAAGTATAACATAGAAATTACCATGACTAGGAATAGTTACCTTTCTTACCTCATGCCACTTGTCAAAGGTGAACTCCACCATATATTCCAATTGCTAAAATACAACTCCAATGCACAATAGAAATTTCCAACCAATACTCTTTAGCCAACATAGGAAATTGCCAAATCAATTTCCACACCAAATGAAAATATATGACAATATCTTTCCAAAACTTAGCATCTTCCAAGTAGGTTCCAACTTCCTAGAAAATAATAAATGTTTCATCTCATCACCTACCATGTAGGATTCCACCTCACCAAGAGGTCCCACAAAGTGAATGGAAACTTAGGAAGTTAATAACTTAAGGTAAATTAATTAATTAAATAATTTAGCATATTAGGGCTCTAAGGTTGAGACACCTTAATCCCAACACTATGTATTAAAAATTATACTTTCAATCATCAACACAAACATCACAAGCCTAATCTGAGTCAATGAATCCTACAATATTAGTAGCACTTGATGTGTGGTGAATACCAAACTATGTAGTGCTTTGAATGTACCTCGAGATATGATTAGATTACTTCCAATAACTCTCATCAAGATCTTGAGAGGATTGGGAGACAATACCAACTGTAATAGAGATATTAGGACAACTATGTGTCAAGTACAAAAGGTCACCAAACAACTATCAATAAAAGGTAGCGTCAACTGATGGAGTAGTGAAAGTAGTAAACAATAAAACACCTAACTCAAAAGGAGTAGGGATTAACATTCCATCATCCATCCCAAATATCTAAATCAAATCAAGAGCATACTTCTATTGAAAGATACAAATACCAACAGAAGATTGATTAATCAAAAGACTAAGCAAATGGTGTAACAAACCAAGATCTTTCATATCAAAAAGCTCCATCAAAGCTTTCTGAGTATCCTCAATCATGGTAGGAGAACTCCCGAGGATAATCGAGTCATCCACATAAAGAAAAAGATTGAGAAGATCTCTCCCATGCCTCTAAATGTAAATAGTAGGATCAAAGTAACATCTAATGAATTGAGAAGTAAGCAAAAAACTATCCATCTTCTCATACCAAGCTCTAGTATCCTGTTTGAGACCATAAAATGAACAACATTTCCTACAACGAGCTAAGGAATCCTATACAAATCCTTTGGCTTCTCCATATAGATCTTTGTTGAAGTTCATTGTGCAAGAAAGAACTCTTTATATCCATTTATTATACTAAAAAACCCTAAGATGTAGCAATATAAAGTACAAGATGAATGGATTTCTTCTTGGATACAATACTAAAGGTCTTAGGATATTCTATACCCTCAACCTAAAGAAATCTCTCAACCATTAGACAAACCTTATACTTATCAATAGATCCATCAGCTACAAATTTGTATGATATACCCACTTGCACAAAGCCAACTTTCTTCCCTTAGGAAGAGGAGCCAAATCCCAAGTATGATTCTTCATCAAAGAAGAATACACCTCTATCATACCACTATCCCATTCTAGAACACCCAAAGCATCAAAAAATTTCTAATAATTAGTAGAAACTACATGACTCAAAAGATTCATACCTGATTTACAAGAACAATTGTTTTATATAGCCATGTGATCACCAACAAGAAGACCAACATCTTGATGAATTGTGTGAGCCCATAAAGGTCAAATAGGTGTAGGTGGAGTAGGATGATATGATGGAGTAATATCAACAATGAGATCAATACAAACATAATCATAATTACCAGCATTAGAAATATCATTAAGAGATTCATCATGTGAGGCTCCACCTATAGAACACCACGTATACCTTATATTTTGAGGTTTCCTGAGGGATATGATCTTAGAATTTGAAGAAGTGAGTGGTGCAATACAAGAATCATGATGAGGAGGTAAGTACTTCAATCTTATTATGTCTATTGATCTAACCATCGATAATTTTATTATTGCTATATAATACATTGAGTTATTCGAATATGTGCTTGTTAATTTTGAATAATACAATAATTCTAATGATGAAACTAATGAAATTTTGCCTTGGATAAATTTATTTATGGTGCAATCTCCTTTAACGTTTCTAAAATTATATCTACAATTTTTAACCAATAATTATGATGAATTGTAGCTTGGCATCTTTCGTATGAATTACTTTACTATTGAACCTATACTATATTGATAGTTTCAATGATATGTTGAATGTGAGTAGTTTAGTGTTGCATGGCTATGTTGTTGAGTTGTACTAACGACTTTGATTGAGTGTATAGGATAATTTTAGGATAATAATCTTGATTTTCTTAAAGATAAATTGAGAGCAATATTTTCTTAGTTCTCTCCCATTTGAACACATCTAAAGATGAATATATGTTAGTTTTAAAATGGCAGTTTGAGAGATACTATATGGTGTGTTGGTTGATAGATTTATTAAATGTAATAGAATAGTTGATCCTAATTAAACTATTTTAACTTTAGAAAATATCTTATGCATAATGTATATCTATTCTTTAAATAGTATTTAAAGGGGTACATATAGATCATCCTTCTGAAATTTGCTAATATTTGAGATCATACTTTTGAAAACTACAAACATATGGATATAATAGTCCGTTGAAATGTTACTAATATCGTTTAATATGGACACTTTTAAATGAAACAAAAATGTGAAACATTGTGAATCTATACCAGAACACACAAATATAGGTAATATATATGTATTAATATTTTTGCAAATTATATAAATTTATATGCTACAATACAACTCTCAAATATATAACTCTATATGCTAATATATTATATTGAAAGTGTCCATCAACTTGGTCTTACAAATATCTGAGGCTATTTAATGAGAAATCTTATCAGTTTTAGAATAGTACATTAAGATAATAGTGCTAAACATTAAATAAACAAACCTGACATAGGAGTTAATACTTCAGCCAATAGCTGTACTTTTCCATTTCTAAAAGTCAAAAAATTTATTGGGATTGAATTCTCTGACACTACTGCAGAAATCAGATGATCCATCCCCTCTGTTAGCTGTGATATGACAATTCGCTGTCTCGTACTTCGATAGAATTATCTTTTTTTAAGGAGGAATGGGTCATTTGGGGGGAAGCGGTGCTTGATAGAAAAAGGCGTCAAAAGGAATCGGAAGGGGGGGCTCTACAGTTAGCTGGATTGGAGGATTGTTAGTTTTTCCTACTTGTTTAATATTCACCAGGGATTACCTGCAAAATGATCAATCAGCAAAATGGTGTTTTCATTTTATTATGTGCATGATAAATTCAAAGATAGAGAAATTAGTGAATTCATCATAGTATGGAGCTTCCAGGGAAAAATATTTACACAGCACATCGCCTTCAGGTTCTGAACAAAATATTACCACTTAAATCTGGCCGGGTGAGTGCAGATTCTCTTACCAGGAACTCTTTCCTCTTATTATTTATTTATTTTAATATTGTTAACTGCAAAAAAAAATATTACTGGTATCAATTTATGAATTTCTGTCATTTATTTGAGGTGAGACAAATGCAGTAATATCAATGGTTCAACTTGTGCTGTTATCCCTGTGGTGGAGGAATCCTGATATGATAATAGATATTCTTCTATTTGCAAAGGCCCAAGATTATATTAAAAAAAAAATTAAACCACGGGAAATAATTATAATTCTTTCAAAGGTAGCGAGAGTGGAGTTGAAAATTATAGTAGCTTTAGACTAGACCGAAATTTGTTGTCAAAAGAGCCAAACTCCCTCTAGCATAGGCACCAAGGCAATAATCGCTCAGACTATATCTACGCCCGATAGTTGCATTAACTTGTGTGTTTTCTTTTTGGATGAGCTCTGCTTCTTGCATTTATTATCAAATTTAAGAATAATTTATTCCTTCGTTGGCTTCATTTTCTTAACGTCTCCTTTTTATGATTGTGGTTTTGTTTGCACCCTTGAAACAACAATTTGTAACAGCTTTTCAGGGTGTCGTATTTCCTCCTTTGCTCGTTATTACTTCCTATCTTTCTCGGCTTTTAGAGGGCCGAAGTGTCTGGCGAAGTTCTTGCCTCTTGGGCACGTACCTTTGTTACCACTGAATAAATTGGTGAAACATAGAACACGTAACCTATCCAAAGCTTCCATTTTATCAAGCACCATTCATATGGTATATGCCTTGTTGGATGATGAGTCATTGTTACCTTGCTGAGTCTTAGGCATTCGAGCTAGCTTGCGTATGAGCCCATGAAAGAACCATTTCTTTTACCTCTTTTCAAGGGCATTGAATTGTTTTATAACCACATTATCTTCCTTGAGATTACGTAAACAATCCTAATCACCATTTGAATTGGTCTTCCTTTAAAAATTTTTTTAAAAAAGGTAAATAAATCCAATCTTGTCTTATGCTTGGTTTGTCATTCTATTTAAGAAGAAAAAAAGTCAACTCTTCTTAATGATAGAGTTCTGAATGGAGGGCTTTATGTGATTTGTATTTCTTGTTTTATCTATTTTAATTTCTTAAAAAGTTACAATCTAATTCATTAGCTTAATGAGAACATAATATAGAATGTTTTTTTTGTATTTGAAGAGAATGTTTATCTTATGAAAAGTTTTTTTTAAATTTTAGAATAATTTAGAATTATATTTGGAAAGAAACCATATTTGATTTATTAGTTATTATAATATTTTATTAATATACAATTATATTATATCTAGGCTAGTAAATAACTATTGTATTTATGAATTTAAGTTACTTTTTATTTGGAAACTATATGTATATTATTTGTTAGGAATTGAATTGTATTTATCAATTTTATTTTGGAAATAGAAATTATGTTTATTTATTTAGAAATAAATTGTTAGATTATAAAATGTGTTCAATAAGGGACTTTATAATTTGTATCTCAATTCGACGTGTACAAGTATATAAATTAAATGTTCACCATAAGATACCCTAGATATGATCACTATATCTATGGTATAGGCAAGTGGTTGTTATTGTAATATCTACATGATGATTTGTTTTAGTGGTTGGGAAAGTGTAGTTACATATGTTTGTCACTTTATCAAGTGGGATTTGTATTTTTTTTGGTCATTATAAGATTTCTAAATTGGTTAACCACATAATTCCCTAACAATTAATATTATTTTAATGACACTTTTTGTATGTGTCTTTTCTTTCTTGCTTTTGGAATGTTCTTACAATGTTGACTTGTGTAAGGTTTTAATCTATGGTTATTAGTTGGCTTCCTAAATGTTGTATAAGCATAGTACCTGTTTAGGAAATCATATATAGATAGTGTTGATTCAACACACTATGTTTCGATGTAGAAGTTATACATGAATTATATTTTGTTAAATTCTAATCAAGTTTTAATCCATAAATTGGATTATATAGTTGTACATGATAATCAAGAGTTTAATTTATAGCGGCATGCAAATAAAATGGTGTTTTGGTATGACTTATATGTACAATAATGTTAGAGCTTGTATGAATTAACAATTTGAGTTAGGTATGTTCTTAGATAGAGGATTGTTCATGTGATCTATTTACTTCTAGATGTGATTGTATCTTAATGTGATCATGTATTTGTTCAAGGATTTGAAATTTAGATGTTCTTATGGAATTCTAGAGGAATAATTAAAACTAAGTAGTTATGCTTATAGATAATTTTGTGATTGATGCTAAAGTTAAATGAGTCCAGTTGTGAGTTACCGAACTACGAAGACTCTGTGCATGACGTAGGCAAGGCCATCTAAGATGAGCCCCCGAGTCTTTAGGTCTGGCCCTTAGGACCTTTAATTTTGATGGTCTTCTTTTTCTCCTATATATGTTAATGAATAAGGTTACATTACGATCATGCAATTTATGTATTAACTTGTTAATTACAACCTAGTTGTGAGGACATGTGTGTAGGTACAGGTGTTGGGTTATGGTGAAGGAACGAGAGAGAATGATCTGAGTATGTAGCGATACTATTGTTGGTATACTCTAACTGTAAGTTAATCTTAACTCATACTGAAAGGTTATCATAGGAATGTTTTCTTGGGTGTTTTAAAATGAACTTATTGGGTAGACCTATAGACGCTTTAGTAGTTAGTAGTTGGGTTAAGTGATCTTAGTTGCTTATTAGTATTTTACAAAAAAATAGTGATGCTATTTTCTATGTTAGAGTAAAATAAATAGGTTGTGTGACATCATGTCTAGTGTGTAAAATATGGGCATGACACATCATCATCATCTTCTTGAATAAAACATCCTCTGAAGAAGGACTACGATGATAGGAGGGAGAGAGATGGGGAATCCTTCAAAGTGAAAGTCTCACAAAAAAAAAACATCACAAGGAAAATATACCTTTTGAGTGTCAAGGTCAAACAAACAATAACCCTTCACATCCTCACAATAGCCAACAAAGATCAATTCTTGACTATTCTTCTCCATTTCCTTGTGTCTACCATCTAAAATGAATGTCCATGTACTCCTGCCAAATACTTTGAATAAGGAAACTTTGGGCTTAACATAAGACCAAGCCTTCTCAAGAGTCATATTTTGCATTTTTCTATGAGGGATGTGGTTCTAAATATAGTTGGCACAATTGATAGCCTTTAAATCCAAAATGTTGGAGCCACAGACCTAGACTAAAGCATATAATTGGTCATCTCATGTAAGGTTCTATTCTTTCACTTGGCCACACCATTCTATTGAGGAGTGTCCAGTACTATGTTTTGATGAAGAATACCTCAAGCATGACAAAAATCTTCAAATGCCTAATTGAGATACTCCCCTTTCCCCAATTTTTTTTTGAATATTTTGAAGGGGATGTCCTAGCCGCTTCTCCACAAATGAAAGGAAGATCATAAAATATCAAAGAACCTCATCCTTTTACTTTAAAAATTATACCCATGTGCACCTAGAAAATTCATCAATGAAGGTGAGCACATACTTGGCCCCAATAAATGAAGAAGTGGAAAATGACATGAAGTCACTATGCACCAACTCAATGGGATCCAAAGCTTGTGTGGTCATAGCCTTATAAAATGGATCCCTATGATGTTTTCCAAGAGCACAACCTTGACAATCTCCATCTAAACAAGAGATCTTAGGTACACCAATCATCAAGTTTTGTGTGATCATCTGAGAAGTAGATATCTATAATTTAGGTTCCCAAACCATTTGTTCCAAATCTTGCTCATAGAATATTTATGATAAAAAAGTCACGATCCTAATAAAGACTAAAATCCATCTATCCTTTACAAATGGGATGCATAATTAATTGTTTCTATGGGAATGACCTTCTCAAGATCCTACATCTCTCAAAAAATCACATTACTACGAGAGAACTCAACAAATCTTCCATCACAGTGATGAAATATCTAATTGATAAAAGATTCTATAAAATATCAAGAATGAGAAGGACATCCTCAATGCTACCATCTTGCATTGGAACTAAGCCTATCCCTAAAATTAAAAGTTGAAAAGATTTCCTAAGTGCAATATGTGGAGTAGGATTATCATAAAGAGAATCAATAAGTTTCTCAGTATGATTCATTTTATGAGAAGCGCTAGAATCAAGAATACATAGCTTTCTCTAAGGTTGCTAGCCTCATAAAATAACATGCATCATTATGTCTTGGTTTTCCACAAAAGGAATCATTATCCTCCTTCTTAGACCTAGAAGCTGATTCTCTCAAGTTGGAAGGAGGAGAAGTAGGATGATGATTCTTCTAATATTTTGTTTCCATATTCTTGGAGGGGGGCTCACCGCCTATAAATGGGTCTATCTGGGGCTTCTTATTATTATTACCCTTACCAGGTTATAAAATTGAGTCATCAAAGCATGGCTCTTAGGAAGAGTATCCATCTAAATTGACTTGTATTTCTCCCTAATCAATCAATCACAAACACCTCAAATGAAGGAATCTTATGATTTTCTCCTATAACATCCATAGTACAATAGAAGGTAGAGGAAAACACCTGAAAAGGGCCTCAAAGTTTAGACTGGATGAATAAAATACAATCATTGTCATCTTTTTCATGACCACATCCTTTCAATTGTGACAATATTAACTTGAACTATGCAAAGAAATATTTAATAGTGGGGAATGAATTTGGGGAGAGAGTGAGAGAGAGAGAGAGAGATTATCTTCAAGCTGCAAGATTATAAATTGATTGACATTACCATACAACCCTTCAAGCTTATCCCACATATCTTTAGGTGTATCACACTCAACAATTTATGAAACAAAAATTTATTTGACACATGAAAACCTATGATTCCTTTCATCTCGCCTAATTTATATTTATAAATAAACTTGTCAATTTCATTAGTTAACTCAAGTTGTTCAGCTTTCAACATTTTCCAAAAACCCCAAGATTGCAACAATTATGACATTTTGAGCTTCTATGTGTGATAATTTTATGATGTGAGGGGATCAATCATTGGGTCCAATGTGATTTACAAGGGCACACACAATGATTAAAACACACTATGCACCCCCCAGAATGGATACAAAGCAAGATTACAGTTCTCAAACACCAATTTTGCCAAGAGAGTGATAATTATAACTTGTAACTTCAAGCTATAAAAAATGACATAGAATGGAAATATGTTTCGAAAATACCTTCACCAAAGCATAGTTAATTGAAGCATCTTTTTGGCAATAACTTGTTTGTCAAAAAATGAACCTTGTTTGCAAAAGTTGTGCAATTTTGAAAAAAAAAGGCCTATTTTAGGAAGTTTTAAATTTTATAATAGCACATGATCACTCCATATGACCATGAAAATCAATTCAGTAGAAATAAATTTGAGGCTTGTGGGCCACCCCAAACATCAATTATGAAGTCCCAAGTTAATAACCAAGAACCAGTCTAAACTAGGCACTCACCAATATCCAGAGCACATGCAAGTGTGTGAGAATGCAACCACACAAAATGAGCTCATGTTCACAATAATTAGCATGAAAAAAACTATATAAATAATTAAAAGGACATCAACCTCACCAATGTGGGACTAAAATTCCTTGATCTACCTTCCCTTATACCTTTGAGAAGTGGCCCCCACATGTAATTTTTTTACTAAACCTAGCATAAAATATGAAGTGGAGACTTAATTATTTTTTCTCCAAATAAATAAATCCACCGATCAGAAAACTGCAACACAAATGGGAAAAAATGTGAGTAGGAACAAAATGTGCAGGGAAATGCAAATCATTCCACTATTTCAGGCTCCAATAATCATTGATCGCAACACTAAAAATAATGAAGTGCTTGATGCAATCAACACAGGCCTGATAGATCTATGGAAAAGCCACAAGTACTGGAATGGGGCCAATCAAAGAAATAAAACATTGGTGCCTCTACTAAAATACTTTATTCTAATTTACAAAGAGGAGGAAATATCCCAACCAATCACTCACTGCAATCTAAAAAATAACCCTGGAAGAAAAAACACTTTTTTCCAAATGACAACTGCAAAACATGATTAAACAAACTCCTTCATAGGTGTAGCATCCTAAATTGTAATAAATTACAATTTTGGTGCTTAGTTAGGCCCTATTTTAGTGTTTAAGGTTTCCATATCTATTATGCTTGATTAAACTCCAATTTAGTGCACATTTTCCTGATATCAAAATTAACCACTAGTTAAAATTTGAGCCATTTTTGCCTTGTCTAGGGCGAGCCGAGATGAGTGGATAATAAATTTTGTGACCTGCTCATTGATAGTCATCCTTGACACGCTGAATTGGGCCCAAATTTGAATTGGAGATTGATATTTTAATTTTGAGCAGGGATTTGAATCCTTAGTCAACCTCCTTCAACTTTTGAGCCCCAAAATGGCTTGGTGAGGTATGAATACAAGGTTACCTCCCTCATTTTGGGATCCAATAAATCAATTGATAATCAAAAGACAAACAATCAATCACTTCAATAATTTAAATATCCAAGGAGAAATCAAGTCAATTCAAGCATCAAGCATGGAAGATATGGAATAATGTCTAGACTCTAACATGCATGAAGGAATTCATGTTCGTCTTATCCTAGATCCAAGGTCAAGACTACATCAAGACAACTTTTAGGCATCTTCATGAACCTTCCAGCATTTTTGAAGGTATAACATCTTGTCAAGCCTCTGTTACTGATATCACACTTTCCTTTATGAAATTTCAATTCAATTTCAAGGTTAATTCCTATATAAGGTTTTGACTGGGGTAAACCCATTTCTCCCAATAATTTCCCAGTTTTCTATGTGCAAGTGATAGGTGATGAAGCTTTGGATTTGGATTTGGGAAGGTATAAAAGTATTCTTTAAACCTTGGGTCTCGACATGCCTTTTTGATAGAACAAGGGAAACTTCAGCATATAGGGGTAGTTCCAGCCTCCCTTTGACTATGTAAGTCACCCCTCATACAAAATTGGATGCAACTTATTGTGCAGGTTAGTGTTGTGTGCATCTCATATTTGTTTCTGGAACTTTCATATATATATATATATATATATATATATATATATTTGTCCTCCTTGCATCCTATTTGTTTATTTCCCTTATTCCAAATTCAATCAATCAATTCTACTCATTAACAAAAGGGAGAAAACCATACACCTGCTTAGCACTTGAGCCCATCTTGAGCATAGTGGGTACTTTCCCCTTCCTAATATAATGAAAGAAAGATGAAATTTGGGATGTGATGTTTCCTATATATTTTTATCATCCTGATGAGAACTCAATCCATACCCTCAACCACCATATTTGTAATTCATTATAGAAAGAAAAAAGAATGGATGTCATACCTTATGAAAACTCACTAAGGGAGAAGGGGGTTATAGTCATAGGTTCTATGATATTATGTTGATGCACCAGTAGTCTTTTCTACAACCCAAGAAAAAAACCTCCACTAAATAATGAGAAGAAACCACCAGCTATTTTACCAATCAATGTACATAATGCATTGATAAGAATAAGATATCTTAAACTTTGTCCAACCTTGGTGCTTATAAAGTTAAAAAATGAGAGTAAAAAATACAAGTGACAAGGGAAGAAGAGTAGGTATAACCACTTTGACATGAAAAATGATATACCTAACCCTATTTTCTAATATACAACTATATGCATCTAGAAGATTGTTGATTCCTAAATAAACTTAAGAAATTATGCATAGTGTAAACATGTACACCATCAATCTAGATATTATCAAGTATGGCTAAGTCAATAAGATCAACATAAAACCACTTTGAAAATAAAGTGAGGAATGTTTTCTTATGGCAACATGTCCTTAGGCCTTTCAAATACTTGTGCTACTTTTCAATGGGCAATGGACATAGATTTACAACACTAGTACATTTGACCCGCATTTCTGACCAAGCATTAAAATGGATTTTTTTGGTCGTTTTATAGAAAAAAAAAATTATTTGTTTTAATCCATTCCCGTGTTGGTTGAAATTACGAAAACCATGACATGTTGGTCATAATTATGAACAACATCGGCATATAACTTTAAAAAAAGGTGATTTCATTTTATTTCATTTTGTTATTATGACGCAAAGGAGGGAAGGAGGGAATCTCTCGACACCACCTACCCATCTCTCACGAACACCACCTGTAAGGCCATCTCTTAATTCATTTCCATATTATAATCACAACCATAATTATTTTGTATGTGAATGGTGGTGTTATCTTGGAATGAAGATTACATATTATTTCATTTTATTTCATTGTTAAACCCTATGCCACCGAGTTATATTTTTGTTATCCCGTCAAACTTCATAGAAGCCATAGGGGTCGTATTATATTCACAGCCATCATAACGGCAGTGGCTATGCAGCCACGAAAATTGTAAAGCCTATGAAGGGAAACACTTAGTTTTTTTTAAAAGTTTGTAAAAAGTTATACAAAGAAAATAATTTTTTTGGCTAGATAGCCACTACCCACCATAACAAGGGTTATTGGGTGCATTATGAGATAAAAGGTTGACTTTCCCTTGACTGCATTACAACTGGCTTAGCAGTAGGAGAGAAGAGGATGCATTTTATTTTGGGGCCTACACTTTGGAGGTATTAGTTCTATTTTGTTTACAAATTTGCATCAGTGTTTTAAACCCTCTTTTTCTTTGGGGTGGATCACACTAGCCACAAGGGTGGGAGAGTCACTTCATTATGAAGACTTCAACACCAAAGTGCTGACTGTGACCCCAAGCTAGGAACAGTCAAGAACACTAGTTAATTTACTCTGCCTTAAATGCAATCAAAATACTGAAAAAAAGATATGAACATGTAAACAAAACACAAAACAAAGTTTTTACACCTCCATCCAATCCAAACCATGTTCTACACAACCATTAGAATTTGTTGTTATTATGACTGTACCCTACGAGACAATACACAGTTTGCAGAGAATGTTTTTTGTTTATTCAATGAAAACCATTTGAAAATGGTTCCTTAAACACACCAACTCCACACATCCTTCTACTCATGTGGATCCACCATAAAATATACTCTTCTCTTCAAAGAAACCAACTGTTACAACAAAATGGGATTAAAATGGTTTTTTAAGTTGACAACCAATGTTGTCAACTCAATAACATAACTCTAGTATCTCTTTGTATCATTGGAAAATGGAAGCACTTCCATTTGGGACTGGTTTAGCCCTCTAAGTAAGTGGTTTGGGGTCATGTCAAATGCCTTGAATGGGTCTTTGACTTGGATCTGGCATTTTCCCCTGTTCTGCCCCATTTTCCACTTCTTTTCTGCATAATTCTGGCATGCTGAATTGAAATTCTAAGATTCTTGACCTCAGGGTCAAGGTCTACCTTTTCGGTCAAGGGCGACCTCGACCTTGACCCAGGGTCCAAATTTCAAAATCCCAAAGTTTTTGGATGTCAAGTTTCGAAAAGAATTATTTCCCGCTTCCGGGTTAGCTATTTCGGGCTTCAAAATGGTAAACTCTTAAATTATATTTAATTTAGGTACACTTCTAAAGTTAAAGGCTTAAATGGGAATTTAATTTTCCTATGTGGGCCTCTCTAGAAGTTTTTTCCCTAGATCACTATAAAAGGAAGTCTTCCTCTCTCATTTCAATCCATCTTTTCATCACATCTCTTTTCATAATCTCTTAAGCACTCAAGAAAGCGAAATCAAGAAATCAAGAAGTAAGAAAGAAGGAGAAATAAAGCATTCAAGCATTCATTCATCTTCAATCATTCAAGCATTCAAGATCCAATTCATCAAGGAGCTCCATTAGTAGCCATTGAAGGATTCAAGCTCTATCGAGCCCTCTGTTGAAGATTCTTCCATCTATTTCCATCCAAGCCTCTTCATATTCCAAGATCCATTCAATAATGGTGTTGAAGATCTAAAGACAATTGATTTGAGACATCCTACATCCAATTCTACATTCATTTGGAGCATCCATACTTGTGGATTCAAGGATTCGAATCCTCTACAAGGGTTTCAACATAAGCAAGGTGAATTGTTTCATTTACTTTGTTTATTACTGCAATTTCAATTCAATTTCAAGGTTAATTCCTAAATTGGGGTTTGACTAAGGCAAACCCCTCCCCCCCAACAAACAAAACCATTTTTCTTGTATGAACAGGTGCAAGATAGTGAATTACAATGTAGATCGGGATACCCTTTTCGAAAAACTTTCAGGATCCGTGAATAGAATTTCTATTGAAGCAGTTCAGGTCAAGGTCAACATAAAGGGGTAAGATTGTGCCCCAGGGTAAGATCTTACCCCTGTATTTAGGTCAAGGTCGACCTGGCTCAAAAAAGAAAAATATTTCTAGGTTTTGTAGATCTCATAGTTTCAGTTCAATATCTCAAAAATCAACAGTTTCTAAGACCTTCTGATAAGGTTTTCAACATATTATTATTTGGAGGTAAGCACTTTTTATTTCTTCATTTCAATATTAGTCTTCTAGATTTACTTTCCATATCATTAGAATTTCATGTATGTGTTAAATATTGGTTTAGGGTCTCTTTATGTGCAAACCCCCGTTGTTCTAAACCCTATCCATATTTTTCATCTTACACTCTTCTAATGACTTTGAAAAGGTTTAAACATAACCTTTTCTAACCCTTACTAACTCATAACCCCTCATGTGCCTTGTAGGCCATAATTGCATTGAAATGCAACTTTACAACTTCTTAGCATCTTTGCACTTTGAGTGCAATTACATGATATTAGTGGTTTTTAGAATCCTTAAATACGTATTGGTATTAAAAGAACTCCTAACTCCTAAGGTGAAAATTATACTTAATGTATCAATGATAGACGAAAGTAGAAATGTTTGTAATATCCTTATTTTATGTTTGATCAATGGCTCAAAAGTTCTGACTTCTAGGAGTAAGTCGAATCTTAGGGAGGGATGATGTAATGCCCCTCCAACCCTATCAAGTCTTGGTTATGTTCAATTGAAATTAGGAAGGACTATATGTGAGAATGATCCTTCTTGAGATGGTTTCTTAAACTGAACCTCTTCCAATGTACTATAACTTCATATTTTAATGTGGGAAATAATAATACTTACATAAGTATGTCCCTTTATATCTTCATGTGTGTCAGTGATAGGATCACCCGATAAACCTATATACTTATATGTGAAATGCTCATTATTAATGTTTGTGTGTACATTAGGTTAATTGATTATATTTGTTTAAGGGTTAGATGGGTTACCTTCTCTAATAACATTACTTGGGATTAGACATGATTAATGAATTTATGGTTATATGATTTGTTTATCTTGATTTGATAAGGGGACATTTTGTGTACATGTCTAATGGTTAAATGGGTTTGTCATTTGGAATCTGATTGAAGAATCTATGATTAAAGATCACTAAGAAGTTTCTGATTAGATATGTAATATGATTAAATCAGTATTATGTTGTCATTGATGTCAACTAGTTTGACAGCACTTATCTTGTAAGTTACTATACCGAGACATCTATATATGAAAGGTGATACTGATGATACTATTATCATTGCTGAAATATTTTTTGATGATATTATTTTTGGAGGCTCAGATATTGTATGCAAGGCATTTTCTAATGAAATGCAAAAGGAATTTGAAATGTCTATGTTCGGAGAGATTAAGTTCTTTCTTGGACTACAAGTGATTCAGCAAAGTGATGGGATATTCATCACACAATCTAAATACATAAAGGAAGTACTAAAGACATTTGGCATGGAAGATGCTAAACCTGTGGGAACACCAATGGCTACTGGATGCAAATTGACAAAGGAGGATGAAACTAAAGAGGTAAACCAGACACTTTACCGATCCATGATTGGTAAGTTAATGTGCATAGTTCATAGTAGACCAGATATAGCACATGTTGTGGGTATTGTTGCAAGATTTTCTGCTAATCCTAGAGAATCACACATGATAGCTACAAAAAGGATCTTAAGATACCTGAAGAAAATAGAGAATTATGGATTATGGTATCCTAAGGAAGGAAATTTTGAACTGAAAGTTTACACCGATGCTGATTGGGTCGGAAATGTGGATGATAAAAAAGAACCATCGGAGGAGCATTCTTCTTTGGTGAAAGTCTTGTAACCTGGACAAGTAAAAAGTAGGCTTGTATTTCTCAGTCTACAGCTGAAGCAGAGTATGTTGCTACTGCTACTAACTGTTCAAACATTGCATATATCAAGCAAGTGTTGGAAGGGATGAATGAGGTAATCACTGACCTGGTGATTATATATTGTGACAACACTAGTGCTATTAATATTTCAAAGAATCTTGTGATGACTCTAAGACAAAGCATATATCTATTAAGTATCATTACTTAAGAGAACAAGTGCAAGAGAAGCAAGTGAAGTTAGAATTTGTCACATCTAAAGAACAACTTGTAGATATTTTCACAAAGCCTCTACCGAAGGACACATTTGAATACTTGAAGACTAGACTTGGGGTCCGTCCCCTGTCTATCGGTCACTAAGGTGATCTGGATGCTGCATTAGCCTACTTTTATTAGAAGATCATTCATGTTGATGCAGCATAGCTCACACTTTGACTCATGTTCAAGGTTGTGATTAAGTTTGGAGAGCTTGAACCGATTGGGATATCAGTATACAAAGATACAGAGGATGATAGAATTGCTTGTTTATTTGTTTCTTTGGCATTGCTATCAAAGGGAGAGATAAATAATATGAAAAATAACAAGCACCGATGAGAACTATCTAAGGGAGAGACAATCTGAATGAGACAGAGTATTGAAGATCGGTTACAGAGAACAGAAGTAGGAACATAACTTAAAAGATCACAAATACAGAATGGTAAAGCTGTATTATCTAATGTTGTTTAGTAATGTAGTGATTAAACATATTAAGTCTATTCGACTTATAGTATTTGTTAACAAAGTTGTAGAATATATGTTTGGTATGTGTATGGTACATTTCATATTACTTGAGTTGTCATCAATGCCAAAGGGAGAGATTGTTGGACTACAACTGATTTGGAATCTGATTGAAAAATTTGTGATTAAAGATCACTAAAGAGTTGCTAATTAGATATTTAATATGATTAAATCAGTATTATGTTGTCATTGATGTCAACTAGTTTGACATCACTTATCTTGTAAGTTACTATACCGAGACATCTGAAGAAAGGTGAAAGAGATGAAGAACAGAGAAATCTACATGGGGAAAGATGTACATGACAAATGAGGATAAGGAACACATTGAATAACTTTTTTGATGAGTCTATGACTTGATGATATTGACTTTATTATGTTGCATTCATCTATGATGAAGTATAGAGTTGAAAGACACAAAGTAGTGTTGTCGATAAATGAAGCATTTCTAGTTTACATTGACAGAGTGTAGTGTATACCGATCGAAGTATTAACTGAGCAATGTTCACCGACACATTTCTTTGTTAATCGAGCGGAACAGAATGAACTAAATGATTAGTTTAGCCAATAAGATTGATGAGCTGTAAAGTATCTTGATTTCAGTGATAACGGATAATGTTTGTTATGAAGATCGACGGCTAACAAAAATTGAAGGAAGATTTAATGGAGTAGATTGAAACGTGTTAGTGACACATCAGCCAAGAAATTTTGAAGCGGCAAAATCTATGAATGTGGTTAAGCGGCAAAATCTGATGAAGGAGAAGAAAATGTTTTACATGTCTATATAAGAGACTAGGGTTTCTTTATAGAATGATGTTGGAAGAAGTAGAAACTGCAGGATTATCGTGTGAACAAGTTTTTCATGCATTTTGATCATATTGGTTAGTAAGAACCGAGCTGCAGAACAATTACCAAGCTACAAAGAGCAATTACCGATGGATAGTAAGTGGATACAGTATTGAATCTAAAGTGAAATATTGATCAGAAGGATTTGTATGGACTAAATATTGATCTGTAATCTACAATTGAAGTTTTATTAAGGCAGATCATTTATTGTTACATATTTAACCATTGTATACAGTCAAAATCTCTTAACCGAGTGGACTCTAAAAGTCTTATGATGTATCATTCATAGAATGAACATTGTTATCCTGTCAACCCCATAGTGAATGCTGGTTGGATGATAACTTCTAGTCTAAAATCCTCTAACAAGGTCACACCTGACAGTGTGTTTGTAAACCTTTAACAGGGTTGGGTCTTAACCGACCTCACTTCAGAAGAGTGAACAATTTTTGGGTTGTCGGTCCCAAGTGGTTTTTCCCTTTACAGGGTTTTCACGTTAAATCTTTTGTGTTATGTGTTGATTGTGATATTTGTTTGTTATCATACTTTGCATGTTACATGTTAGATTTGATCGATAACTATTATAAGTATTAGACTGGTAATCAGTAAAAGCATAGATAGTGAAAGTAATTATTTTTTACCGAGGAGCAGAAATTGAAGTTGTTTTGAATTATACATTTTGTATTGGGACACTGGATAACTGATTCACCCCCCTCTCAGTTATTCTAACAAGTGGTATTAATGTCCATATTATAAACCTAGATGACCATATAGGTCCTTATATCTTACATTCATTCTTGGGTCAACCAAGTGACCCCAAGGTTACATCCTTAACCCCTATGCCATTCAAATCCTATTACATCAATTCAACATTGTCATGTTTTTATACATTTAGGTTATTACATCAAATACATAAAATTGGCTTCAAGCCATATTCCATTCAAATATATTGATCTTGTAGATCATTTAATCTTTATGAGTCATCCATGTGACCCTCTCTTCATGTCTTCATCAGGGTGCCTTGCACCATACTCCCAAGGATCAAATCAATCCAAGTCCCTTGGATTGGGGAGTTTATTTATTTTCCTCCAATCTTTAGTCCCTTCTTGTTGAGGACTTACAACATAATTGTATCGTCTATTCATTGGCATCATGTACCTGCAATCAAAGACCATGTGCCAAGCACTAACTCTGTCGTCCATCATATCTATGTTCCCATAGATGTCTGCAACATCACCATTCACATGATCAACAAGATAAAATCTTTGCAATCCTATCATAATAGTGTTAGAAATAAAAATAATCAAAGCTTTCTTATTCACCAAAACATATGTTTGGTACTCCACTCCTTCATCCATTAGCTTAAACACGTCATCCTCCTGGACACACACACACACACACACTAGTTTTTCAAAGTCAGAATCAGAATTATAAGTAGTGTGATTATTAATTAAACCATTTAATATTTTAACAATTAATATATTATATTACTAAAATATTTTGAGTATGTGAAGTAATTAATTTTTTAGTGTAAATTGGAAATTGATAGGTTTTATTTGGGAATCATTTTATGTGGTCCTGGCATTTTTCTATAGTTAGTGTGCTAAAGGTATATGATGGTATTTGGGGATCTCACTCGAATGGTCAAATTAATAAAAGACTAAAAGTCATCATCCAAATTAGATGATCAAATTTACTACTAAGATCTTCATTTTTGTATTCAGATAACTCGTGTTTAACATCATTGCATGATAAGAAAAACATCATTTTTTGGTCAAGTTTATGAAAGATGACATAAGTGTTGAGATTATGGCCTTTACGGAAAATATCTTATGCCTTGGATAATAAATATATAGAATATATATTTATTATTATAATTTGATATATATATAAATAATAATATTAAATATAAGGAAATATTTAATATTTATTATTTATTAATAAATTGATTTTATGTGCTTAATGGTCTAATTTAAATAATGATTAGACAAGGGCCCAAGTCAGCCTCTTGAGGAGGAACTCCATTTTCATATAAAGGTAGATCGATTCTTGGAAGAGATCATATAAAAAACATAACATATAATCTTCCTCCCAAGGATCAATCATTCCAATCATCGATTTGGAGCAGAGATTATAAGCAGCGAAAATCATTGGCATTGAATGGCAAAATACATCTTCCTTTGGATTGTGATTTTTATCTGCACTTAGAAGCGATATTGATCAGATTTGAAGGAGTATATTATTTAAGTCTAAGGGTAGTGAATTCTTGTATTAATACTTGTGAATTAAATCAGATTTTGAGGAGAAAAATCTGACTTTGGAGGAACGATCTAGTAGCAGATCACAAGGCAGATCTAAGGCAATTACAATCTTATCCAAGGAAAAAAAACAAAGTGTAGATTGGTGACACTTTGGAAGCCCTAGGTGGGCTGACCTAGCACATACATATCTACACATCTGGGAGAGTTTAAAGACACTGATTTTAAGACAATTTCAGAGCTTCAATCCGGGTACTATCTCTCTTTGTTTTCAATTATTTCCTTATATTGTGTGCTTAGTCTTGAAAGACCTCTATAGTTTGATCATTCCTTGATAAATCTAGAAAATACTAACAATAAGCACATCTTAAAGCTTTATTGGTTAAGCCATCAACATGCAAGATGCATTGGTCTCTATAATGAAGAGGGGGTGTGTAAGTCTTCCTGAGCCCATACCTTGATTAAAATGAGTGCTCAATCAGTCAACAAGTGATATTAATATTTTCTAGATTTATGCTAGGAATATACAAACTATAGAGATCTTAAAACTAACCACAGGATTAAGAAGACAATCATAAAGAAGGAAATGAATGTACTTGGAATGTAGCAATTAGAGATTCTTGAAGTTGACTATGAAGGTCTTCAAAGCTGGTCCTTCAACTTGCCTTTAATTTCTTATATCAAATTGATCCAATCAGATGTATGTCTTATCCTCTAACAATACCAATCTAGGTATATATTCAATTGAAATGTCAAACCAAATCTTCCCTTATTCAATGGTCTAAATATCAAATATTTAGACCATGAATATGCAAGTATGTTCTCAGATCTGTAGAAGAAACTCGCAGCTCTTTTCTTCAATTAGATCTGCACTTGAATGCTACCAATCAAAACTTCTATTTATGTTGTATAGATAACACCAATGATTTCCCTAATCTGGAATGCACAGTTGATTATGTTTGATTCTTAGAATATAATCATGGATCTAAGTCTCAGCTCCACATCACTCAACCAGTACTCCAAATCGTTGCTTCTAATTCACCTTAGAATGATCGATTCTTGAGAGGGAGATCATATGTTATTTTTTTTATATTTTCTCCTTCAAGAATCGATATTTATTTATATGAGCATGAATATCTTCCTCAAGAGGATGACTGGCCAAATGAAATAATAATTTCAATTAACCAAGGGGGACGACTTTGGGCCCTTAAATTGATTTATTTTATAAATAATAAATATTAAATATTCCCTAATATTTAAAATTATTATTTATGCCTATCAAAATTTCCAAGTCAATATTTTTGATGGTACTCCTTGGTGTATTCCATTTAAAAATAAATAGGTTTCTATGGCTATGATAAATGTCCCTGTGTGTTAACAAAATTATAGTTGAAAAAATGGTTGTTCAGTGATTGTATCTACCATCAGAGCCACTTCATATGCACAGGTGATGAACATGCAAATTTGCCTAAGCACTACTGGGAGCTTACCCTGCAACACATGTACTATTGTGAAAATCATCACAAGTCCATTTATTGCAGGGTCTAGTTCCCAGTAATGCTTGGTCAAATTTGCATGTTTGTCACTTGTGTATATAACTTCTCTAATCAACTCTTATATGCACACGTGAAGGTTGTATATGCACAGGTTTTACATGATTGTGTTTTACATATCTAACACAATAATAATATTAGTTAGTGTTTTAAATGATTGCATTCCCCAAATACATTACTGGAAAATTTTTGAACATATATAAATGGAATACTTTGTGCCTGATATATTTAAATGGAATACACCAAGAAGTACCAAATGATGAATGCTCAATTGTTGTAATGGAAAAGCATTAGAATCGTCCATTTCAAGAACTTGATTTTCTATAGTCTTAATGATTTTTCTATAGTCCTAATGATTTTGAACATTGTTGACAAAGCATATTTCTTTTTTTGATTATTTGATTGATCCTGTCACCTTTCCTTACTTTGTAAATTCCATTGTCCCAATCAATTTTTGTAGTATTTGTATCTTCCATTAGAGCCACTTCATATGCATAGGTGATGAACATGCAAATTTTCCTAAGCACTACTAGGAGCTGACCCAGCAACACATGTACTATTGTGAAAATCATCACAAGTCCATTTGTTGTGGGGTCTAGTTCCCATTAATGCTTAGTCAAATATGTATGTTTGTCAAATATAAATGGAATACTTTGTGCCTGACATACTTAAATAAAATATACCAAGAAGTACCAAATGATGAATTCTCAATTGTTGTAATGGAAAAGCATCAGAACCGTCCATTTCTAGAACTTGATTTTCTATAGTCTTAATGATTTTTCTATAGTCCTAATGATTTTGAACATTGTTGACAAAGCGTGTTTCTTTTTTTGATTATTTGATTGATCCTCTCACCTTTCCTTTGTAAATTCCATTGTCCTAATCAAGTTTTACAATATATGTATCTTCCATTAGAGCCACTTCATATGCACAGGTGATGAACATGCAGATTTGCCTAAGCACTACTCGGAGCTGACTCAACAACACATGTACTGTTGGAAAAATCATCACAAGTCTATTTGTTGCATGGTCTAGTTCCTAGTAGTGCTTGGTCAAATCTTCATGTTTGTCAAATCTAAATGGAATACTTTGTGCCTAACATACTTAAATGGAATACACCAAGAAGTACCAAATGATGAATGCTCAATTTTTGTAATAGAAAAGCATCACAACCGTCCATTTCTAGATCTTGATTCACTCTATGTGGAATACTATTTTGTTCAATATTTTATTTCAATTGGATATTTCATTCATTTTTCATATACATAGAGAAATGGACAATTCTAAGACAAGTTTCTATGGCTATGATAAATGTCCCTCTTTGTTGACAAAATTAGAGTTAATAAAATGGTTGTTCATCGACTGTATCTACCATTAGAGACACTTCATATGCATAGGTGATGAACATGCATATTTTCCTAAGCACTACTAGGAGTTGACCCGGGAACACGTACTATTGTGAAAATCATCACAATTCCATTTGTTGTTGGGTCTAGTTCTCAATATTGCTTGGTCAAATATGCATATTTTTCACATGTTCATATACCAAATGATTAATGCTCAATTGTTGTAATGGAAAAGCATCAGAACCATCCATTTGTAGAACTTGATTTTATAGTCTTAATGATTTTTTTATAGTCCTAATGATTTTTCTTATTTCATGTCTGTTTTCCCTTTTTTATTTCCTATGTCTATGCTTGGTGAAAGTATTTTGAACATTTTTGACAAAGTGTGTTTCTTTTTTTGATTGTGGGGTTCTGCATTATTTGTTGCTCTTGATAATTTAGGCCTTGAATTTGAATTTTTGTTTACTGTTTTATTTCAGCTTGATATTTCATTCATTTTTCATATACACAGAGACTACACATGCTAATAAAAAATGAGCTATTTGATTTAGATTTACTGTTCATGATTGTAAATGGTCAATTTTTTTTATGGTACTCCTTGGTGTATTCTATTTAAATTTAATCATGTTTCTATGGCTATGATAAATGTCCCTTTGTGTTGAGAAAATTAGAGTTGAGAAAATGGTTGTTCAGTGTCTGTATCTGCAGGTTGCAAACAAATCATCCTTCTTCTACCAACATTCTAGTCAATGTACAGGTAATGAGTTATTCCATTCAAGAAAGACCATGTTTGACAATATCAACCCATAAAAAAATGAGTATGTAGAATTCAGTGTATGCAGAATTAGTTTTGCAAAATTGGCTATGTTGATGATGATTATGAAGGAGATTTGAAAATGTTGTACCAATTTGAATTGGATCAATCATCATTTTCACATCTTCTTCATCAACCACCATTAGCCATTTTCCAAGAGAAACACATTTCTCTATATGAATCTTGGTTTACATTTCCCTGTAATCTAATTGGTAATTTGAAGCCGTCAATGGAAACTTACAATCCTAGACAATTAGTATACCATTGATGGCTTCATAATTATTAAGTGAAAGGGAGTTTTCTGATCTGGAACCCCCTTTGGTGATGATCCAATACAATTCCACATAGACCCGATATGTTCCTTAGAAGAATTTTAATCTCACAATAGATAAGAAACATAAATGTAGGCATCATGGTCACAATTCTTTGGAGATACAACATAATTGAGTGGTATACCCAGACGATGCAACATAAACAATACTACTCCTTTGGTTCAAAGTTGACATTGTAGGATCCAAAAACCATAGATAACGATGGCTTTTGGTCCCTATCTTGATTGGTTTTTGGACCCTACAGTGTCAACTTAGAACTAGAGGAGTAGTGGTTGTGTTGCATCATCTGGGTATACACTCAATTATGTTGTATCTCCAAAGAATTGTGACTGTGCGTGATGCCTACATTTATGTTTCTCAATTGTTGTGTCCCATGACCTCTTATGACCCTTTCCAATCCCTAAGAATACATCTTAAAGGTCTTAAAGTGTCATAAGGGGTCATAAGAGGATCCTAGGAGGGGTTAGATGAGCTTCCACCTTCACGTGGTTAGCCCTGTTAAGTAGAGAATGTTAAAATATTCTTGAAACAAAGAGAAGCTCAATATTTCAAAGTCCCAAGGACAAAAAAAAAATTGTAGTCTTTAGTTTATGAAACCGTCCAAACTTGTTGTGCTTCTGTAGCTCATCATGAACACTGGAGGTTTGAAGGCAACAAGAGAATTTGAAGAGTCAAGAGTCATGTGTTGTGAAAAGCGAACCACAAATAAATGCAGTAAGCGAAACTAATATCGCTATGGAGGAATGCATGATTGTTTAACATAGTAAGCCAAACTATTAATATGCAATAATATGCATTGTGCACCTCATGGAGTGATTTTACAATAGATGATTAATATATATTATTTTAAAAAAAACTCAATTTGTTGTCGATTTTTTGACCAACATGATTTTTTACTTCGATGTCGTAGCTATACTCACAACGTATATAGTATTGGATAATTTGACGAAGGTTAGTTGGAAATGTTCAATGCTTAAGTCGACCATTCGACCACATTTGGTCGAAATTCCTCATGGATATGTCGATCATTCTTGATATCGTAGCTGGAAATTTTGAAATTTTTTTATTCAAAGTTTCGACTAAGCGTAAGTTGAATATTTGAATTTAAAGGATATTGTGGAAAAATTGACAAAGAAAGTTTGACAACAAAAAAGGTCGTTTAGTCGACCATTTGGCGTCGAAAAATAGACCAATGTACGTCAAAAATGAGGCTAAAATTTACTAGTGCAAGGTTTGGTAAATGAGGTTATCCTCATTTAATTAGATAATCTTATGATATTTTTTAAATCAAAATAAGATAATGTTGATCATTTGGAAAGATATTTTTAGATATGTCAGGAGTTTGGAGTATCTTTGGACCCCAATAAATGTGTTTTTAGTCTCGCAAGGAAAATTGTTGGGACGCATAATTTCCTAAGAAGGAATTTATATTGACCCCAACAGAGTTAGAGCAATTAAGGAGTTCCTTCTACCAATAAATAAGAAGGGAGTTCAATCTTCCTTTGGAAACATAATATGTGTGAGCCACTTTATATAAGACTTTGCAAGATTAATTAGACCAAACCCTTTGACACTAAAAAGGAACTAATGTTCAAATGGACTTTGAGGGAAATGAATATTTTGAAAATATAAGGCATACAATTTTCATTGTCTGGTGTTGGTTAATTCATATTTTTCTATAAAAAAAAGTATCATGTATGTTTATGGTAGTTAACACAACTTGGTAGCTATGTTATGATAAATAAGTATAATTTTGTTGAAAAATGATTCTTTGTGATTGTAAAATGACTTAAACTTAATGAATTTAGGCATCTGGTAGTTAAGAATAAAACTATGGGGTATGTGACTCATACCAACGTAAGATAGCCCATCATGAAAGATGAAACATTGATAAATAATCCAATTGGATCACTAAGATCCTAGAGTATGACATCGACATCAAAGGAACCATGGTGGAAGAATCTTGTTGTGATAAAAGAGGGTTCTAGAGCCCTCTAGAGGCAAGTGAAAGAATTGAAATAGGAGATAAAAAAGGATTTGATATTAGGGCCAGATATGAAAATGATGAATCTAAAGGAAACTTTGAAGAAGAACAAGAAGCTACCAGAAATCCTAATGAAGCTAGGGTTTTTAGGGCCATTTCCAAGATTGGAAAGAGGCCAAAGGTTGAAGTTTCCACAATTTTTGAAAATCTTAATCCAAAAGATTGGATTGATTGGATCAATGATATGGAAGATTATTTTGAGTATGAAGAAGTACAAGATCTTAAGAGGGTCAAATTTGCAAAGGACAAGTTGAAAGATTATGTTAAAATTTGGTGGGAAGAAATTCAGTTGGAGAGAAATAGAAGAGGGAAGGAAAGATAGCAAGATGGGATCGGATGGTAGAAAAATTGATGTGATAATTTATTCCTATTGACTATGAGCTTTATTTTCTGAAGGAAATGTAAGGGTTGAGGAAAGTGGGAAAACCTGTCTAGGAGTATACAGAAAATTTCTAACGAGTACTTATCAAAATAGGTCATTTTAAAGCCAACAAGGAGAAGGTTGTTCATTACATAAATGGGTTGAATATAATTATTCAATCAGATTTAATAATGGTAAGAATGTTTACAATTGACTATGTATATCAATTTTCTTTGAAGGTAGAAGAGAAATAAATAAGAGGTTTGAGAGGAAGAAAAATGAAAGAGGTCATGGTGGAAAGATTGGTGGATGGTCTTATGGATGCTAAAATGAAGACCAAAAGAAGAATTATTACAAGCTATTAGTAGTCAGAATCTAAGGGGAAATAATTATTATCATCATCACGATCAAAATAATGGAGATAAAATATGAAGATGAAGAGAATTAGGATTGAGAAGAGGAGGTTTTTTTTTAAAAAGGTTTCCAATGCGGAGAAGAAGGGCATAGAACCTATGAGTATCCCCAACATCAAAGGAAGAAAAATAGGAGACCAGAGGGAAATACACAAGTTGCACATGTAGATGATAATGTTGAGTCTTCACATTCTAAATATGTTGAAAGAGGGGAGGTTTTTCTTACCAGAAGATCCTTGCTAAATGGTGAGAAGAAACCAACACAAAGGAAGAATTTATTTTACACAATGGTAAGTGTAATGGTAAATTTTTCAATGTCATAATAGATGGTTGTAGTACTGATAACCATGTTTTAGAGGAAATGATTAATAAATTGAAGTTAGAGAGAAGGAGGCATCTAAATCCCTACCAGATTGCTTGGTCATAAAAGGACCACAAGCCTTTGGTCAACAAATAATGTCTGGTAAAGTCCAAAATTGGAGACTATCATAATGAAGTATTATGCAATATTATTCCTATGGATGTTTGTCATATGTTGTTAGGGAGACCATGGAAATGTGATCATCATGCAGTACATGTGATGAGCCTCTATTTTGATATTTTGAATACTTGTGTATACTTGAAAACTTCATATATTTTGTGAATTTATGTGGTTAGCAATAGATTATATACTTCCATATTTACTCATTTTTCCTTAATGCATGCATAGCTAGTCAGGAGATATATTAGAAATGGTATTTTATAGTAAATGTATGCTTTTTAAAATGAAATGAATGATAAGTAATTATTTAGATTAATGGAAAAAATAGGTTTTGAAGGGACCCAAAACCCTTTACAAAGAAAAATCTTAAGATATAGCAATAGGAGTATGCCAAATACAGTAAATCAACCAAAACAAAAGGACACCAACCCCAAGAAACCACCCAAAGGAACTCAGCCAAAGAAACACCCACACCACTGCAAAAGATAAAAGATTGGAAATCTACAGCAAAAGATACACCAGCTATCTTTTAGTCTCCTTCAAATGAGATTGAAGGGTCATGTCAAAAGTCAGGGAGGATTTCTTAGAATTTTGGCCTTTAACTATAATCCAACCTTCTTCAACATTAGCAGCCTTATTCTTCTAGAACAATGAATCTAGAGAGGGGGAACCAACCCCCAAAAGTGGGGTTGAGTCACCTAGAGAAACAGCCAGCACAAGGCCGTTGTTAGATCCATCCAAAGGGTGATCACTAAGAGGATAAGAAATGTCTGATCCAACACCTAATAAAATACCATTCATTCCAGCAAAGCCAGCACCCACCGAACTGGTATCACCCAGTGTAGAAATTTTAGGACTAGCAACCAGGACAGGGGAAGAGCCAGTAGCCCCAATAAACCCATCAGGTCCAGCAGCTGGAACAGGGATAGAGCCAGTAGCCCCAACAGACCCTTCAATTCCAACAACAGGGATAGGGACAGAGCTAGCAAACCCTTTAGGGACTTTAATATCAGGACATAATCCAACCTTCACACTAGCAGATCCAACCTTGATAAATAATTGTTTATCAACATCTTTGATGTGATATTTGTGGTCTATTTTTATGGATTTGATTTTAGATTTTCAAATAGTCATTGCATGATGTGTATTTTTTATTCTTCAATGAGGCAATGTGGAGATCTTTATCAGTCCAAATGTGTAGAGCATTTATTATTTTCAAAGTTGCTTTTTTAACTGTATGTGAAACCTCCAAATTCATTGTTGATGAAGTAGAATTTTGTTTATAGAACATCACATTTTATTAACTCTTGTAGTATTCGTTACTTATTCATTGAGTGGAACCTTAGTTTGAATTTGAAATAAGGATATGTATATATATCCATTTGTTCTAGGTAGTAGGAGGTTGGACATTAGGAATTAGTTTATCAATATTTTGATTTTCTATAATCTATATTTTTTGAACCTTGTCGTGCTCCTCTTTGGGGGAAATTTCAATGCAAATTAAGGAGTTGATCTAAGATTTGGCATGTAAAGATCCCTTTAGAGGAATATCAAGGCCTTCTCAACTAAAGGGAGGTGATATCTTTCTATTTTTTCATTTATTTTACATTCAGTAAGTTTTAGATTTAAATGGAAGAGTGAATCAATTGAGACTACCTTCAGAATATTTGTTGTAGTCATTGTTAGAACATTATCAGTAGTTTAAATGTTGATAGATTAATATTGTGTTGATTAATTTAACTTGGTAGTTTAAATCTTTCATGAATGTTTAGATTTATATGTCTTTAGGAATTATCGCAACAATAATCATTTGTAGATCAATTATGGTTTTAGTGGAAGGTAAAAATGGTGATGAATGTGAAAGATTAGATAGAAGCATTATTGGATCTGTTTATGGAATTTATTTTTGCTTTAGATTAAATGTGTGCTTCAATTTCTTGAAATTGTAAATTAGTTTCTTTTGGAGAAAAGTAGTTTTAGAATATGAATTTTGTATGTGTGAAATAGACTAGATTTGAATTTAGTTAGTATGCTTTAGCTTAAAGATTCCATGACTTAATCTTAATTGGGTTACATCTAACCTCTACTAAATCATCTTAATTATAAATAAGTCATTTAAAAGAAATAGAGCATAGGAGTATAACTTTCAACTTAGAGTTTTTCCTTAAGAAACAACTCCTGAGAACTCCTGACAGAGCATGACTAGAACTACGTAGTACTATTTTCAATGTAAAATCCCCCCAATTTGGAAACATTTGTATCGCATACAACTCTAAGCTACATTTGGTTTAATAATTATAATATTAAATGATGTGATTTGTGACATCAATGACCTCTCCCATCAACATGATGTGTATGCATATACATATTCTTTAACAAAGGATGAAGTCTAACACAAGTTGAATACATTGAAGGAAATAGATGAAAAGGTATGTAGTAATGCAAGAATATGTTTAGTTGATGGAAGGAAGTTTCAAGAAGGTGTGAGGCATGAGTATATGTGTTTTTCTTAACTCCAAATTTTGATTCCTAGAGCCATTTTTATGAATAAGGAATCCCATAGAATAACTCTAGCATAGAGTGAAATTTTGAAAAGACAAATGTAAGAATTTTGGTAGAAGGGATTGATTCAAGAGACTTTGAGTCCATGTGCAGTACCACCAGTAATATCACCAAAGAAAAATGGAGAATGGAGGATGTGTACAAACTCTCAAACTATCAATAAAATTACTATCAAGTATAGATTTATCTTTCCAAGAATGGATGATAGTATTGATTTTTTGAGTGGAGCCAGGTATTTCACAAAGATAGATCTAAAGAATGTCCATATCACCAAATTTGGATCAGAGAGGGAAATGAATGGAAAATAGCCTCTAACACAAAGAAGGGTTTGTGTGAGTGGTTATTCATGTCATTTGGGCCAACCAACGCATGAATAACATTCATGTAGCTTATAAATGAGGTATCGAAAGAATTTATGGGGTAAGTGCACCAAGATGGTGTAAAAAAAGGGGGGTATAAGTGGTTACTTTTTTTTTCTAAAATTAGGTAAACCTGAACTTCAAAGAGAAATTGAAGGGTCTTGCACTCAAAATTAGAAGATGTGTAAAAAATAAGAATTGTAGTACTCTAAATCTAGTCTCTAAACTACTAAAGTTTTATAAAAATGGATAATATTAAGAGGGTCAAACCCTCCGCGCACAAAAAAAATATTCTTGATTTTTCAGATAAACATAAGATAGATGTTTCTGTGCGCTCAACAAAAGATATAGTTAGATTTAATATTTTGAAAAAAAGTTTGGTAGGATGGTAGGTAACACTGAGATCTAGAAGTTGTGTATTTTTTCATAATTTTCTATTGAGTACTTTTTTTATGATTTTTTGAAGTGTCCGCATCTAGAAAATATGGTACATGTTTGTGTGTTGGGCATAACTTGCATCAAAATAACTAAAAATGAAATCTTCTTTTTTAAAAGTGTATAGATTCAAGTGTAGAACAATAATATGTAACTTTTTTTGTAATTGGTTGATTAGATCAAAAGTTATTAAAAAAATGGTAGACATATGTTTGTGAGGCCTGTCAAGACACTAGTAAAGAAAATTAAATTTCACTATGTTAATGTTGTCCAAAAATTGAAAAATTTATATGGTTAGAAAGATAAGAAAATGTGTAAGATTATGGTGGTAATTTCAAAGATACCCACTTGATCATTTGTAAACCTGATGAGGATGAAATTCAGAATTCATGTTGAGAATTCAAGCCTTAGGCTCATTTACTAACCCTTTTTCCAAGCCTAAAATGCATACGGGTTTTTGTGTCCATCATAACTTGCTCGGGTTTTGAAAAGCAAATGGTACATTTCAAAATTTTCAAAACCCATAGGTGTTTTGGAGATGTAAAGATATGCAATTTATGTTTTATAGAACATGTACGGGTTTATAAACATATAAATGTGAACCTCTTCTTGTTTCCTCTCTCTCTCTCTCTCTCTCTCTCTCTCTCTCTCTCTCTCGGGTTCCTATTTTACAAAACCTGTACGGGTTATGGAGAAGTAGAGTTGAACATTTAATTTTTCATAACCCTCACGGGAGGAAAATTTATGTTGGTTTGAGGTTTCCATAACCCATACACATTATGAGAAAATCTATATAATATATTCCCAAGGTCTTAGAAACTAGTACTACAAGTTGATTGAAGGTCCCATTGCAATGTTTGACATCAAATTTTAGGACAGTAACAGTCAGGTTTGTATTTTTTTATCAATTTTGCTTTGAAATGATTGATTTGTTTTATTTTTTAGTTTTTTACTTTATATTATAATAAAATGATTCTCATTTGCTTTTTCTTTCTATTTGATTATGGATTTGCATCACGATGTTATGTACATAGGACAATCAATATTAATGTAATGGGAAAGAACAAGAGAGGAACAAATGAACAACAAAAGGCGGAAAAGATAAGACAAAGGGAGTGTATGAGGAGGTTATGTGGAGGTATGTCATCTAATGCACCTAATGAAAGTGATGAACATGCAACATTCCAAATTGACATGATAAATGTACCTAATGCACTAAATTAAAATGATCAACATGCACCAATTCAAATGCACTTGACGAATGCACCTAATGAATGCAATGACCATACTCCATTTCAAATCAATGTGATGAATGCACCTAATGAAGTTGAAGAATATACACCACTTCAATTTGATGATATTAACACACATAATGCACTTAATGAAAACCAAGAGTATGCACATATCTTAACACCTCCTAGAATAATTCGTAGAAAGACAGTTTCTAATTGACATTGATGAAAATATTGTGAGGCCAATGCATGATAAAATTTCTGAAAGAACTTGTAGAAGAATAGTTAAAATAATTTGGAATAACTATTTTGAAAATTTAAATCAAAGTGGAAGATGCCAAGTAATTGTTGAAATGATTAAAATCTGAAATTTAGAGAGACAGTGAGAATTTTGGGGTTAAGAACAACTGAAAATAGTAATAAAAGAACTATTGTGAGAAATCTATTTGATGCATAATAAGCCATTGGTATGAAAGCACGTACAAAAGATGCTAATGTTACTTGATGTGTCCTCACATCAACCATAATGGGAAAGGAAATTTGTAAAAATCTCATTTAATAAGAAAAATAAGCAAGTCATTAAGGATAAGTAGAAAAACATTACGCAATGCCTTAGAGAGGTGAGATAAAATTGAGGATCCTAACAATAATTCTCTTTGGTCATTCTTGGGTAGACTCCCACGCAAGGACAAGGTTTTTGTTGATGCACTAAGAATGTTAATTGACAAATTTTGGCATGACAACACAAGGGTTTCACCCAACCAAAGAGATGTTGTTAGAAGGTGAATTGGACTTAGAAATTGTGAACCACATCCAAAACACTATTTAGACATGACTCAAACACAATTTTATGAAAGGTTTCTTCAAATATTTCCTCAGATTAAAATTAGCCAAAGATTTTTTGAGATGACAAAATTATTTTATGTTATGATTAATCATGCACGTACTACATGTTGTTGTAGGGTCCATGTTGAATTTTTCATGCATTATGATATTTATCATTATATATGTTGTACTTTGCACACTAATGATATTTTACAAGAATGCGGTCTACAAGTACCTCCTAAGTCACCGAGAGAATTTATTTCAAGTGTACTATGTAGAACATATGACTAGTGCATTTATTATAAGATGGTGTGTTTGAAAGGATTTTGTCCTACATGCGGTGGTTTGCAATAGTTTCCTAGATGCCTACATCTACATAACACACATGAAATTGGTAAGACACTAGTTTCTATTGGAAAATACAATTCAGTCACATATGGTGTTAAAGATGGAAAATAATTAAAGAGGTGTGTTAGTGAAAAGGGATATATGCGTAGCTGATTTTATGAAGATGTTTCAAGAGAAACTAGTTTATGATTACATAGGTCACACACATAGAGCTAGGTGGTTAGATGAGCAATTCAAGTTGTTTAAGGAAACTTTCTCCCTCGATACTATTGTGTCTATCATTGATTTTTATGAGAATTATATAGTGAAACCTCAAAATGAAGTGCAACCTATGTATTACCACTCTACACAAGTTACTATTTTTGTACACATAGCATTCATGCATGCACATGATAGCACAGAGGAGGACAGAAAGGTTATAAGAGAGTATCACTTATATATCAGTGATGATCATACTCATTCCTCAAATTTTGTGCAAGGATTATTTACAGTCTTCTATGATAGTTTAAGGGAAATATGTATAAGATACAACCAATACTTAATATGGTTGGACAATTGCACTGCACAATTCAAGAATGCAAGGATGTTCTACTGGTTGAGTAGGATGCATGTGAAAAGTGGTGTACAATTTTTTTGGAATTTCACTGAGGCAGGGCATGGAAAGGGAGAGAATGATGGTGTGGGAGAATGTGTGAAAAGAGCTCTTACTAGAGAGGAATTTAAGTACAAAGGTGGCATGGTGTTAATAGATGCAGAAACAATTGTGAAATGGTGTAACTCTAGGATGGGACCGGGTAATGCATGTAACTCTATGGTTTATATAATTTTTTTGGTTGATACATGAATCTAACATTGAAAACTATCTAGATTGTTGTACACTTACAGGATCAAGCGGCATGCATTCATTTAGAAGTTCAAATGCAACATCATGATCTATTTATACTAGACAAATTGCATGCTTTTTCTCTTCGTGTATGCATTTTGTGTGGGATGACTGTGAATCAAAAGGGTGGGTTGACCAATGGTCTTTTAGACTTTTGGAAACCCTAGATACATATCAACTTCCTAGAGAACTACAAATGAACCAGTTTGAAGCATCAATGGATTTTGACCATGTATCAAACCTAGTTGAACCAGGTAATTTCTCTAGATTTTGTAGGTTAAATTAATTTTGAACTCAAATTATTAGTTCTTTAAATGTTGATTTTGGTATTAACTAATCCTTCTATTAAATGCAGGTCATGTATATGCAGTAATTGCATATGCGAACAATGAAGAAGGAACATATTACTTTTGGTGTCATTGTATTGAGGCTAAAAAGAAATTGACAACTAGAGACATTGATGGAGGGGGTATTTAGTACCCAATAGGATCTGTTGTTGTCACAAGCACATGGCTTAGAAGGTACCATTTTTTTATCCAATTGTATTCATACTTATTAAACTTTTTTTATTACACTTATCATTGATTTGGTTATTAAAGTCTTTAAAATGCAGGTATCCTATCAAGAATTCTAATGCTTGGTTGTTTGAGGACTTTGAGACACATAGACACATTCTTCATTACTCTAACCTTATTGTTGCAACAAATATTCAATTGATTAAGTATCGTGGAAGACCTCTTAACAAGAATTTTTGGAAAGTTCATGAATCTAACGACGAGGCAATACTTGACACAATAAGGGTTAAAGATGATCTAGAAGGTTCTCTTGACTAATTTTGGGCAATCTAGAAGAATGATTCTACAATATGGTTGAATGATTTTGACAATTTTGTGTATATCTTTGAGGTTATCTATGTGCATATTTAGAGGCCAAATTTTGTAATTAAAATGACAATGAGATGTAATTGGCATAAATAGATGCCAAATTTTGTATAAAAAAGGGCTACCATGTGCATATTAGTGGTAATTTTTATGTAAAAAATGGCAATGAGTTGTTCTGTGCATGTTAGATGCCAATTTTTATATATAAAAGGTGCAATGAGCTTCCATGTGCATATTAGATGTCAATTTGTATTTTAAAAAAGGGCAATGAGTTGTCATGTGCATGTTAGATGCCAAATTTTGTATATAAAAGGTGTAATGGGCCTGATTTGCAAATATATTATTGAAATACATGTATTCAATCCTCGCAATCCCTACCTTTGAAGAATCTGGAATTTACTTTTCAACTTTATCTTTTATTTTGTATGTTCAACAATAAATAAGTGTGAAATCTATTTAAAAATTTCTTACTTAAATATTAATTACCGATAAGAACATGTTCAAACATATCTTTAAAAAAATCATTCTTTAAATGTCATAACATGGATGTGACTGCAAAAGCTCATGTCATAGGAGAAATATTGGCTAACTTTCAATCCATTCACTATGGGATCAATTCGTCTACTCCATTATCTCTGGTTGACTAGGTAAACACTAGTGACAACTCCATCTCGCACACAGAGTCCCTTGAACATTCGCGAGCACACCAAACCAGGGTGTCCCTAAGGGTCACTAAGCAACATTGGGAAGTGATCTTTCTTGGGGCATATCTCAGAGCTCATGTGAGGTATCAATGAATCATAAGATGCTACAAGACCATTTTATGGAGGCTTATAATTATCTATCTCAATTTTGGGAGATTCCCCTTCATTTTAATTTGGTATCCTTATCTCGGTTTATGTCAAAAGTTGTAATGTTGCTCAATTGAAATGAGCAACTTTGGATATCTTTCAATCTGTTCATCATGGGATAGATTTGTTTGCTCCATTATCTTTGGTTGGCTGGGTAAACACTACTGATAACCCCATCTCACACACGGAGTCCCTTGAATGTTCACGAGAACACCAAACTAGAGTTTCCCTAAGGGTCACTAAGCAACATTGGGAAGTGATCTTTCTTGGGGCATATCTCAGAGCTCGTACAAGGTATCATTGAATTTCTAGGTGTTACAGGACCATGTTTTGGAGGCATACAATTACCTGTCTCATTTTTGGTAGATTCCCCTTCATTTTAATTTGGCATCCCTATCTTAGTTTATGTCAAAAGTTGCAATGTTGGTCAATTAAAATGAGCAACATTTGCTATCTTTCGATATGTTCTCTGTGGGATTGATTCCTCTACTCCATTAGCTATGGTTGGCTAATTAAACGCTGGTGACAACCCCTTCTCACACACAAAGTTCCTCGAACATTCGCAAGAACACCAAACCAGAGTGTCACTAAGCAATATTTGGAAGTGATCTTTCTTGGGGAATATCTTGGATCTCATGCAAGGTATCAATGAATATTTAGGTGCTACAAGACCATGTTATGGAGGCATACAATTACCTATCTCAATTTTGGGAGATTCCCCTTTGTTTTAATTTGGCATCCCTAACTCGGTTTATGTCAAAAGTTGCAATGTTTCTCAATTAAAATGAGCAACATTGGCTATCTTTCAATCTATTCACCATGGGATCAAATAATCTACTCCATTAGCTCTATTTGACTAGTTAAACGCTAGTGAAAACCTTGTCTCACACACGGAGTCCATCAAACGTTCATGAGCACACTGGACCAGAGTGTCCCTAAGGGTCACTAAGCAACATTGGGAAGAGATATTTCTTGGTGAATATCTCAAAGTTCATGTGAGGTATTTATGAATCATCATGTTCTACAAGACCATGTTATAGATTCCTACAATTACCTATCTCATTTTTTGGAGATTCCCCTTCGTTTTAATTTGTCATCCCTAACTCGATTTATGTCAAAAGATGCAATGTTGCTCAATTGAAATGAGCAACATTTTCTATCTTTCAATATATTTGTCGTGGAATGGAATCATCTACTCCATTAGCTCTGGTTGTTTGGGTAAAATCTAGTGAAAAGCCCATCTTACACATGGAGTCCCTCAAACGTTCGCGAGCACACCGAACCAAAGTGTCCCTAAGGGTCACTAAGAAATATTGGATAGCGATCTTTATTGGGGTATATCTCAAATCTCGTGTAAGGTATTGATGAATCATTAGGTGATATGGGATAGTGTTATGGAGGCCTACAATTACCTTTCTCTATTTTGGAAGATTCCCCTTTGTTTTAATTTGGCATCCATATAATATCAATTTATGTCAAAGTTGCAATATTGCTCAATTGAAATGAGCAACATTGGCTATCGTTCTATCTGTTAGCCATGGGATCAAATCATCTTCTCCATTATCTCTATTTGGTTAGGTAAATGCTATTGACAACCTCATCTCACACACGGATTCCCTCAAACGTCCACAAGCACACCGAACCAAAGTGCCCCTAAGGGTCACTAAGTAACATTGGGCAGTGATCTTTCTTCAGGTATATCTCGAAGCTCGTGCAAGGTATCAATGAATCATCAGGAGTGAAAGAGCCATGTTATGGATGCCTAAAATCACCTATCTCAATTTTGGGAGATTCCCCTTCATTTTAATTTGGCATCCCTATCTCAATTTATGTCAAAAGTTGTAATGTTGCTCAATTGAAATGAGAAAAATTGGCTATCTTTCAATATGTTCGTTATGGGATCGAATCATCTACTCCATTAGCTCTGGTTGGCTAGGTAAACACTAGTGACAATCCCATCTCACACATAGATTCCCTGAAACATTCGCGAGCACATCAAACCAGAGTGTCCCTAAGGGTCACTAAGCAACATTGGGAAGTGATATTTCTTAGAGTGTATCTCTCATGCGAGGTATCAAAAAAATTTCAAGTTCTATAGGAACATTTTATGGAGGCCTACAATTACCTATCTCATTTTTGGGAGATTCCCCTTCATTTTAATTTGGCATCCCTAACTCGGTTTATGTCAAAAGTTGGAATGTTGCTCAACTAAAATGAGCAACATTGGCTATCTTTCAATTTGTTCACCATGGGATCGAATCGCCTACTCCATTAGCTCTGTTTAGCCAGGTAAACACTATTGAAAACCCCATCTCACCCATGGAGTCCCTCAAACATTCAAGAGCACACCGAACCAAAGTGTCCCTAAGGGTCACTAAGCAACATTGGTAAAATCGGGTATTTCACACTTTTCACCAAATTGTTCCAAAACACAATCCACAAGAAATAGAAACCACATAAACCACCCATTAATATACATCTTCCTATGACCCTTATTTGGTCAATTATGACAATTTGACACAATAGACAAAATTATTACATATTTTGGCTTTTCATGACTTATTACATCAAATTAAGTCACATATGATTTTGATTACATTATGCATGCCACAATGACTTTGATAAATATGTTTCAATTCTATTATATTAAATAAGGAATGTAAACATGTTTGATTAATTGCAAAAAATTAAGTTTTGAAGTACAATGGTATGCACACGATGAATAAATTGGATCGAATATCAAGTTTCATATATATCAAAATGAACAATAATCATGTACATATCAAAACATGGCATAGATCCCAAATTAATAATAGTTATAAAAATGTGGCATGTTCCATGTCAAGGTCGATATATACAATACAAATGTTGAATATATACGAAAATTGGTCATTCAGTGACCACAACTATATCTATCTATCTCTATCAATATCTATGAATGTGTTGGATCATCAAAAATAAGCCTCTTCGAAGTAGTATGTGGCACGTTGGGTGTTTGTACAAGAACAATTCAAATGCTAAATCAAATATCTTATCTCCAAATACTATCAAAATAACTAAATACTAGATTGTAATTTGTTAGCAATTGAATTGTTGATTACCTCATCTATTTCTTATGCACTTGGGTTGTGTAGTAATGTTGATGGGATCCTTCATGGGTGAGGACTCCTAACAAAATGGAATGGTAAAGTGTCTGTAGGAAGTCGCGAAGGGAGCTATAATAGGTGAAAGACAATTAACACAAGTTAATAACCCAAAGTTGATGACAAACACTACAAAAGTAAAATTGCATGTACTCATATCTAAATCTGTATGTTTAACATATATATATATATATATATATATATATATATTTCATATCAAAGCCTCAGATAGCTCTCATGTACTCTTAGGAGGGATCGTCGCTGATGAGGCCACTAGGACCATTTCTTGTATGAAAATAATAACATATATCATATTCATAGAGGAAGGATTTCTAAGAGATTTTGAACAAACAAGAATGCAATTGAAAGTGAATAAAAAAATGTTACCTCTTCCCGCTCATGAACATCAGCAACATTCGATGCATTCATTAATTTTGTAAAACCCAATTATTTATGTATATAGAACAAATAAGACATGTGCATTGATTAGTATACATGTACATCTTTAATAATAATACATTTCAACCAAAAAACTTAAATTATACTAAATTACCTTTTGTACTTTGGGTGTCCTCAAGGATTTCTTTTTTCATCCCGGTGTCTTGGAATTAGATGGGGTAACCTAGCAGAAACAAAATTAATATAAGAGAAATGAATATGATAACACATAGGTTCAATTAAAATTATAAACAAGAGGTGTGAAAAATATGATACCGCAAAGCTCTCTCAGCCAAAGTCAATCGCAAAAAGTGTCACATCATCAACTTTGGACATCTCAACCCTGGAAAAACCCTATAAAAAATCAAATAAATATACATGTTAAGAAAATATATCTTGACAGCAATAAATTATTCTATTTTTATGAATATTTAAAAACTATACCTCAGGTGTCGAAGCTACACATGCACATCTAGTCGAACAAACACTTTGTGGTGTGCTTTGTGTATCACATACTGCATCCTGTAATGCATATTATTCATATATCAATTCAATTTGTTCTCTAAATAAACATTTATTTACTTTTATAAGATTTAGGTGATTAAAATTAATAACATGTCAAAACACAAATAAACATACATGCGCCTGTCTCATAGAAAACACCATCATCAATAGGTCATTTGTGAGGGCCATATCCTCAGTAGAAAACATCTGGCATCTACTCCCATAATATACCCTGGCAGTTGGAGCACATATACCCTGACAGCTAGGGCACATATGCTCAATGGCCTGGGCTGAGCCAAATGGAGCATCTGATGATGATAGAGGTGGTATAGGTGTTGGTCCACTCTCTACATCGACTAATTGTGTGTCATGCTCAATAATGACATCAGTCAATGATGTAGCTGCCTGAAGGGTCTGTAAATAAATAGACTCCTTCACTACTATCGAGGTTGCAACATGAACTATGGGTTTTTTAGCTAGACACCTCCTATGTTGTGGCTCTACCACCCTATGGGCCCTAGCTCTATCATATGTAGAGCCTCTCCCTATACCCTAGAACTGTCGAATGTCAAAGTAATTTGGCTTCTTACTAGAGATAATCTCATAATATAGATTTCTTAAAAAATATAAAGGTGCCTCCCAATTATTATAGGGTGCTTGGTCAAAGACCATATACCGCCTATCCCAAAATGAAGCTCTCATCCTATTATGAACACACCAATGTATGGGAAACTGATTCATAGTAACTTCTAGGGGGTTACTGCTAATAGGATCAATGGAAAGAGCACATATGTCTTCTTTAAGTATCCTCTCTTTTTTCACTTGATCATATGACAATCCATTGGCATAAAATGCACAACATCTATCCCTCCATGAACTATTGGCAATTTGGCTAAGTGGAGTATCAGAATGTTGTTATTATGGCAACATATACTCAGCATGAAGATAGAATGATTGGAGAATGCAGTTTTGTATGAGCGCATTTGAAAATTGTCTAAGTACAATAGTGTTTATCGGTCTAATCAGAGACCGTTTTGATTAGCGATGTTCAAAGAAGAAGGTTCAGTGCATGCGCACTTGAACATGGATCATTATATGTATATCAAATCCATATACGAGAGCGCAAGTCTGTACGACATGTAAAAAAGAAGATATTAATGTTTTACAGAGACAGTGTTGAGCCGACCTGAATAGAGCAGAAGACGGAATATGATTATATTGAGTTAAGGGATTATTTTGTTTATCAAAATAATGACTTAACTAATTAGGGATGACGTCCTAGATGTTAACCCTAAGGAAGCATATAATTATTTTATATTTTGAGAAGAGTACAAAGTATTGTAAGCCGACAGGAAATTATTTTGTAATAGCTTGTATATAAGTGAGTACAATGTAATGCGAAATATATAGAAATGTCAAAAGAAGAAAAGAAGAAAGTATTGTATACCAAAGCAAAGAGCCTATAAAGCTAGATCAAAATAGTAAAGCTATTTGGCAGTAGTAAAAAGGTTTTTGTATCTTACCTTTTGTATCTGAAGCTATTATTGTATATTGCATGTCTAGGCAGTGAGCTCATCTTGAAAAATATTTTTTTTTGTAATAGAAACTCCTAACAGGGTTGAGGCTTCTAACAAGGCCTAGAGTCCTTTAACCAGGACAGAGACACTATATGTATGTAACAGACTCCTAACAAGGTCAACATCCTTAACCAGATACTTTTGATTAGTGGATCAATTGTGGGTACCATCCCCACCTGGGTTTTCCCTTGGCTAGGTTTTCCTCGAGAATAAACATGGTGTTATGAGTTCATTCATTTTATTTTTATGCTTGTTATTCATTTTACTTAGTTTACTTTCTTATGCAAGCTACAAGTTAATTTCTTATATCCATAATTGGGTAAAAGTAAAATTTGTGAAATATTGATTCACCCCCCACCCCCCCACCCCCCCACCCTCTCAGTATTTCCTATTTCTAACAATTGGTATCAGAACAAAGTTATTCAGAGAAATCCTAACAGCTTGAGTAAGATCTCTATGGATATGGATCAATTGCAGAAGAATCTTGATCAAGCTCTTGAACAGATTGATATTCTTACTGAAGAAAGAGATACTCTGAAGGAGAAATATGATGATGCAAAAAACTACATTAAGAAACTAAAAGAAAAGATAGAAGATCTAAAATTAAAGAAACAACCTACAATTCAAGTCAAGGACTGTGATGAATTTTTGAAACTGAAGAAAGAAAATGAGATCCTTAAACATGAACTAAATATTGTAGATCTGAAGTTAAGCTTGAAAGATGACAATAGCAAAGTTGAATCAAATTTGAAATCTAAGAATGCAGATCTGAAATCTAAACTTACCGAAGTGACATCTGAACTTGAGAAAACAAAATTGCAGTATGCTAAACTTGAGAAGTACAATACAATTGTGAAAGGAGAACTAACTCAATCTAAACAACATCTTGAGAAATTGTATTCCAGTAGTGAAAAGATTGATGAACAAATATCTTATCAAAAACCATCTTATGATAAAATTGGTCTTGGATATCTTGAAGATAAGTTCCCAAAGAAGATTGAGGAGTGCAAAGAACCAGATCCGAAACACCCTGAGAATAAAGATGAAAAGAAGCATGATGAAGCTAACAAATTTGAAGATATACCTAATCCACCTAAGCAAGATGAACCACCTAAAGAGATGTGAAGAGAATTCAAAGGTAGATGTTTTTCATGCAATTCTTTTGGACACATGAAAAGAGATTGTATAGATAAGAGACCTATTGGAGACATGAACAAAAGGAATGGAGTTGTTTGTTATAGATGCAACAAAATTGGACATATTGTTAGAAATTGCAGATCACAAATCAGTTAGTTAGGACCGATATATGGAAATAATGGAGTTGTTTGTTAGATATGTAACAACTTTGGTCACACAACGAGATTTTACAGAATGAACAATATGAGAAACCCTAATCCTAGGAACTACACCAGGAGAAATATGAACACCAACAACAGTTGGAGAGAATGTTGTAGTAACTTGGAAGAAGTTGAGTTTTTTAAAGCCACAGATCAAGCGAGCACACTCATTATACCAGGAAATCAGACAAGTGAAGTACCTGAGAGTAAGTGTGAGTCATTTCCTAATTCATCTCAAAGCAATTAAGCATTTATTTCATGAATTATGTATTAGAGTAAGGCATCAAAATAGTGTAGAACTTAGAGTAAATTGAATTAAGTCTTGAAAAGTTAGTATGAACTAGTATATGATATAATGAAGCTATGGTTAAGAGTGCATGAATTTATGAAAATGTATGTGAGTACACGAAAAGAATGAAGTTTTACAAGTAACCAGGAGCAACTTTTTGGCATGAAGCACTTAATAAATTTAATGCGATGTCAGTGTCTTGAAATATTTGAAGGATAAAAGAAAATGATTGACATTAGTTGATCATTCAAGTGTTTAAAAGAGATATAGAGAGCTAGCTAGTGGATATTGAGAGAAGTTTGCAGGATTTGGAGACATATTCCTCGCCAGATCTAGGCAAAGCCCTAAATGACAATTTTGAGGTATTTTACTAAGTATTCACTATCAAAGCAGTCATATTTTAATAGAATCATGGATGCATCACTAGCTCACAACACCAGTGACTCATATAGACCTAAGATGAAGGAACCTATAAAACCCTTAGAGGAAGACCCTAGTTTGGCTTTGTCAACCGTTCCAAATGGAGTTTTGCATTTGGAAGATGTGAAAGGATATCTGAAATGTAAGTTTGAGACTGTAGGAGATGGTAGCCTAACCATGGATTATAATAAGATTTACAAACAAGACATGTCCTACAAAGAAGGGTTTGAGCATTTAAGTCAGATAGATATTATGAAGTACACACTTCACTATGAGTTTCAGAATGATGAATGGACCAAGATAATCTTGAGCAGAATTCACAATGGAAATTTTTGGTTGAATGATAGAGTTATAGAAATCATTGCAAATCTTATTCACGAGGTAACAGGACTATCTAAGTCAAGATTAATTCCTTTGAATGAAAAGAATGTTAATAAAATAGTATTAGACAACACCAAGTCTTCATATAATGGAAGAGGAATTGTTATAAGTAAGATAGAGCGAGATGATGTAAGATATGTATGCAAAATATTGATTCAAAAGTTTGTGTGAGTTCAAGGGAAGATGACATGGCAGCTGGTATGGTACATGCAGCTTATCTTATATGTGTAGACAAAGTGCAAGTAGATATGTGTGAGATTCTAAGGATACAATTGACTGAAAATCTTGAGAAGATCAGAAAGACTAAGAATTCATAGTTTAGATTCTCATCCCTGATCACCTACATGTTTTTCCATTTGTTAAGAAGATTCCCTTACACCATAGGAGTTGATTGGAATGATAACAGAAATTCAATGGACAGGATAAACAAAGTATATTTGAGACATCCTATTGATAAAGTGAATGAGAGTGCTACTCTAGTAATAAAGACTTCTCAGAATGAAATGAGAAAATGAGCAAGGATTCCACCATCTATTGTGGAGAATTATAAAGATGAGATATGCTTCTTAGTGGACACAGACTTTACCTACATTGAAGAAGTTGAGCCAAGAATAGAATTTGTAGATCCTCTTGAGTATGAGGTTTCAAAAGTAGAAATTGAAGGATATGTGAACAGATTACTTAAAAGTAATTTGGATGCAAAGAGTCCTAGATTTGGAACATATGAAGAGAACTTTGATGCAGCACAAAAGTCACAGGTACAAAAATTAGTAAAGAAGAGAGTTGATAATACAATTAAGAAAATATTAAAGGATACATGCATGAACGAACATGAATTTTTCATTGTGAAGCAGACAACAACAATTAAGGATATTGGACATAAAGAAGTGTTGTCAATTCCACCCTTGACAACCCATGCAGCCCCTACTGAAGAAATTCAGGATATATATGTAGAGATTGAAGAATTGGATGTACCAGAAGTAAGGAAATCCACAAGATCCACCTCCACCATACCGACTAAGAGAGTTAAAGAGATGGCAAGTGGACAAGGCAAGAGACAAAAAACTATCTTTACACCAATGCAAAAGAGGACACTAGTAGAGAAGTCACAGGTAGATGAAGAGGCAAGTAGCATCAAAAAGAAACAATGGAAGCCTAAGATAGACAAAGTGAACCCTTTGATCATAAATGAAGGGGATTTCACCAAGCTAAACAAATATTATGAGATGTATGACAATTTTAAGAAGTTAAATCTTGAAAATGTAGTTGTCAGACATATGATCCTTGTTGACAAGAAGTTTGATGATATCAAAGGCAAGATCCCTAATAATTTATATGAGAAATGGATAAACGGGAAGAAGAGAGCTATAGAAGAAGACAGAGGCATAAGAGAAAGATATGTAAGAAAGCTTTGTGAGATTAAGGATGAAGAACATTTTGGAGAAATCATGAAGAACTTAAGTACTCATCTAAGAAGGAAGAGAAGGATAGTATTAATAATGGGAGGAAATTATGAAGAAATAAATAGATAAAATGAGGAAGCAGTTGTAAAGGTAATGACCTCTGGACCAAGAGAATTAATCAGTGAATCTGATCAAGTAGTAGAAGCAGAACATCAGACTGAATCATCACCAGTTTCACCACCCTCCATCAACATTATTGATGAATCTATGAACATTGAAGGCATGAATATGACCATAGATAGAGAAGAAAACCCATTCAATGACCAAGGAGCTGATGTTGGAAAATTGACAGAAGTTGATGAGAAAAAGGATGAAGTAGAAAATAAGGAAGAAATGGTAGAGACAAGAAAAGAAGAGAAGGAAGAAAATTAGATTAAAATAGCAAAAGAGGAGCATGCGATGCAACAAGAGAAGACATAAATTATTTCAAAGTCAAAGGGCAGAAACACAACATAGACCACCTATTGGATCAGTTTTTACAAGCTTAGGGAAAGAAGTTGATGATGATGATCAAATAGAGTTGCTCTTGTCTCTGAATAAGATAATCAGAAAGAACAAGAAGGTAAAAAGCTTGGAAGGAGGATTACTTGAGGTAACCAGAAAACTTCAAGGAGTGATATCAACTCAAGTTAGTGAGATTAATCCCCAAGCCAAAGCTAAAGAGGTAATGAAAGCTTTTGACATGGAATTTACTAATTTGTTAGACATTGCATCAGTCAAAGCTCAAGCAACCCATGATGCACAAATATTTCAAGTTGTTTGCCAGAATATCAAAAATGATTTGGATGACTTGGATATATGCATAAAAGAATTAAGAAGATGTTTAGAGAGAGGAAATGCATTGTACATTTAGTGTACACAATCCTGTAGCCTCACATCATAAATTTCAGATAAAATTAAGAATAAGGAAGTAGAGTTACAATTGATTGTGAACAATTTGCAGAGTCCTAACGTAAAGATCACAGATATTGAGAAGAAAGCAAGAAAAATATATGATGACATAAGACTTCTTGAGGATGAAAAAGAGAAGAAATTGAAGAGATTACCTCTACTCAGAGAGCATTTATCATTGAAGATCAGTAGTGTGGAAAATCAGCTGGAAGAATTTCTTTCATCAAAGATATCTTATGGAAAATTTGCATATGCAAACTTGAAGGTAGTTGAAATTGCATCCTTTAACCTATGTGCATTACTTAGTGTTTCTAACTCGGTAAAGAAGGCATAGGACAAGGACTTAGAAAATCTAAAAGCAAATTTTGCAGATTGTGTTGCAAGCCTTCTAGCCTTGCAGTATTGAGATCAAGAGGTAAATCAATTTTGGCATACTTATAGAATTGACACCTTTGTCATTGTTGTCAAAGGAGGAGTAATATAGTATGAAAATTGTATGTATATAGAAGATACAAATATGTGGAATAATATGTGTATACTCTTAGGGGGAGTATCATTTTTGGAGAAATAAGTAAACATGTATAGACATGTAGGATCCATAATTTTGTAAAGGCCATATGTTTTGTAATTAAAGTTTTTTGGGTGACTTAGCCAATTTTCCCATATGTTGCCACCAATGACAAAGGGGGAGATTGTTGGAGATTTGGCTAAGTAGGGTATCAAAATGTTGTCATTATGGAAACATATACTCAGTATGAAGATAGCATGATTGGAGAAAGTAATTTTGTATGAGCGCATTTGAAAATTGTCTAAGTACAATAGTGTTTACCAATCTAATCAGAGACAGTTTTGATTAGTGATGTTCACAAAAGAAGGTTCAGTGCATATGCACTTGAACATGGATCATTATATGTATATCAAAGCCACATATGATAACGCAAGTCTATACGACATGTATGGAAGAAGATATTAATATTTTACAGAGACATTGTTGAGCCGACCTGAACAAAGCAGAAGACAAAATATGATTATATTGAGTTAAGGAATTATTTTGTTTATTAAAATAATGACTAGTTAAATAATTAGGGATGACATCCTAGATGTTAACCCTAAGGCATCATATAATGATTGTATATTTTGAGAAGAGTACAAAGTATTGTAAGCCGATAGGAAGTTATTTTGTAATAGCTTGTATATAAGTGAGTACAATGTAATGCGAAATATATAGAAATAAAAAGAAAGATATAGCGATTGTAATAAGTTGATATATGATGTGAAGTTGTATGTTGTAAGAAGAAAAGAAGAAAGTATTGTATATCAAATCAAAGAGCCTACAAAGCTAGATCAGAATAGTAAAGCTATTCGGCAGTAGTAAAAAGGTTTTTGTATCATACCTTTTGTATCTGAAGCTATTATTGTATATTGCATGTTTGGGCAGTGAGCTCATCTTGCAAAACATTTTTTTTTTGTAATAGAAACTCCTAACAAGGTTGAGGCTTCTAACAAGGCCTAGAGTCCTTTAACTAGGATAGAGACACTATATGTATGTAACAGACTCCTAATAGGGTCAACATCCTTAATCGGAGACTTTTGATTAGTGGATCAGTTGTGGATACCATCCCCACCGGGGTTTTCCCTTGGCCAGGATTTCCTCGAGAACAAACATGGTGTTATGATTTCATTCATTTTATTGTTATGCTTGTTATTCAATTTACTTAGTTTAGTTGCTTATGCAAGCTACAAGTTAATTTCTTATATCTATAATTGGGAAAAAGTAAAAGTTTGTGAGATACTGATTCACCCCCACCCCCCCTCTCAGTATTTCCTATTTCTAACATGAACCCCATGTTGTAACCTCTTAAGACACCTCATTCGCACTATTGGTCATTCTTTCTAAGGAAGTGGCGAGGGATGAGTGGTGCTCAAAACTAGAGGACCTCAACCTACTAACCAATATGGATATTTGGACATTGTTTTGTTGAAGATGATTGATAAGGTCCTCGTGTGTGGCATCAATGCAACCTATTGGAGGACATGGGGGGTTTGGATTCGGTTTTCATAGTGGATTTGGGTTTGGAAGTGGGTTTTCTTGTTGTGGGGATACATTTGGAGGGTTCTCTTGTTGTTCATTTCCAACATTATCAAGAATTTTAGGTGTTTGAAGAGGTCTTTGTTGTCTTTCATGGTCGGGGAGTGTTTTCTATATCTAACATCAAAATAATTAAAAAACTTAATCAATTCAACAAACCCTACATACTCAATTGAAATTGAAACAAAAACAAATTCTTACATGTTCAACGGTGTGTCATGGTTGCAAAATGAACAATATGGCAACAAAATTCAATTACAACAAGAAAATGCTCGGGTTTTAGTGACTTCTCTTCCTCCTCTCTCCTCCAAACTCAATTTTGGCATGAAGAAAATCAATCAAAATGCAAGTATTTAAAAAATATCTATGACAGTCAAAACACGTACGCATTTTGTAAAGTAGTTTTTTCTTTACAAAATGCGTACGCGTTTTGAAGGACATAAGTTTTTTTATTAGTTTTTGTGGCTTGGAAAAGGCTCGGCTTTTCCAAGAGTAGTTTTTAAAATTTTGAATAACCCGAGCAGGTTATGAAATTTTTTGGTTTTTTTAAGGAAGTGGCAACTTTTTTGCACACCACCTTGGTGCACTTACCCTATGAGTAAGTTTGTTATTGTTTTACTTGGATGATAATATGATCTTTAGTATGACATTGGAAGAGAATATAATACATATTTGTATGGTCTTTGAGGAGTTAAGCAAAGAAAAATTGTTTTTTAATGTGAAGAAGTGCAGTTTTATGGAGTTACTGTACCTGGGATTTGTTGTCTTAGTAGATGGATTTAAATGGACCCAAAGAAACTGAAGGCTATCCTATAATTTCCTAATACAAGGAGTGTTATTGAGGTAATATATTTTCATGGTTTGACTAGTTTTTATAGAAATTTTAAAAAAAAATCAGTAGCATCTGTGGACCCCTAACTGAAACAATGAGAGGGGATAGAAAAGAGTTTAAGTGGACTGTAGGAGTAGCAAAAAAATTGATTTTTTGAAAATAAAAGTTACAAAGAAACATGTTTTGGTACTTCAAAATTTAAATATGGTATTTCAAGTAGACTGTGATGCTAATGCCAATGTCATTGGAGCTTTTTTGAATTAGGAAGCTAAACACATTGCTTATTTTAGTGAGAAGTTGAATGATTCCAAAAGAAAATATTAGTTTATGATTAGGAGTTTATGATATAGTTCAGTCATTGAGGAAGTGGAGACATTATCTTTTTCCTAAAGAGTTTTTTTTTATCGATCATCAAGCTTTACAATATTGAATAGCCAAAGAAAGTTGAATTAAAGAAATTTAAAAAGGGTTGAGTTTTTGTAGAGTTGCACTTTTATTTTGAAGTGTGGGAGTGGAAATTCTAACAAGGTTGTAGATGCCCTGAGTTGGAGGCAATATTTATTGATAGAGATTCAAATCAAATTTGTTTGGTTTCATGAACTCAATATTTTTATCCAAAGGATCCTAATTTTGGTGATGCCTAGAGAGCTTGCATAGAGATTGTTACTTTAGACGTGACAGTGAGGTTGGATTTTATAATCCAAGATGGAATGTTATTCAAGAAAGCTATTTGTGCATTCCAAAGAGTTCCATGAGGGAGAACCTAATAAAAGAGAAGCGTAGTGGAGGATTGGTTGGTCGAGATAAGACCATTGCTCTAGTTAGTGGGCATCATTATTGGCCACAATTGTAACAATATGTTAAGAAGTTTGTACAAAGTTATAGAATATGTCAAATGTCAAAATAAACCAAGCATAATGCTTGGTTATATCAACCATTACACGTACCAGAGAGGCCATGCGAGGATATTAGTATGGAATTTGTTTTTGGTTTACAAAGGACTCAAAGAGGACATGATTCCATTTTTGTGGTGGTAGACAAGCTCTCAAATATGGCACATTTTATTCCTTGTAAGAAGACTAATGATGTTGTTCATGTGGTAGAATTGTTTTATAGACAATGGTGGGACTACATGGTCTACCAAAGAACATAGTTTCAGATCAAGACACTAAGTTTTTTGGGTACTTTTGTAGGACATTGTCAAAAAATCTAAAGCAAGATTTGAAATTTTGTTCAGCACACCATCCACAAACTAATGGGAATACAAAACTAGTGAATAGGAATTTGGGGAACTACTGAGATGCTCAGTATGAGATAAACCCAAGGGGTGGGATCAATTTTTACCACATGTATAATTTGTATACAATAATTCTATCAATAGGAGCACTACTAAATAGTGATTTCAAAAATTATATGAAAGTATTCCTATAAATGTTTCAAAGTTAAGGAAGTTGGACAAAGGAGAAAAGAGTAGTGTTGAAGCTGAAGACTTTGTAGAACACTTGAAGAATTTGCATGAAGAGGTGAGAAAGCATATTAATAAAATGAATATTCAGTACAAGGCTAAGGTGGGTCAGAAAAGGAGATATAAGGAATTTCATATTGGAGATGAAGCCATGGTTGATTTTAGAAAGGAGAGATTTCCAATGGGAACATATAATGAATTGAAGATGAAGAAGTATGGGCCATGCAAAATCATAAAGAAGCATGATTCAAGAAATGCTTATGAAGTACATTTTCCAAGTGAACTTAATATTTCACGTGTATTTAATATTCTAGATTTAACAGAGGTTAACCGCTTTGGTTTTCCTTTAAACACTTGAGATGTGACAAGGTCACTTCTCAAATTATCTTGAGTGTCTAATGCAGGTGCATCTAGGGTGTAGGAGCAATCTTGCATCTCCCAAAAAGAAATATTTTGTTTTCCTTTTTTGGTGGTTTTTCTTTAGTTTTTTGGGAGCTCATTATGATAGGTGCACTATATAAGATGTATAGAAGCTAAAATAGCCAAAAATAGTCACACACTATTTTCAAGGTTTTACCTATTTGGGGTTGTATGAACATAAAAATTGGTTCTAAGGAACGAAATCAAAAAATAATATGATCCATGAAAGAATCACCTCAATATCCTGAGCAATTTGAAAGTGATCATTGTTTTTGCCCCAATGAGTTTCTCCATTGAAGCTTAAAACTCAAAATTGAAGACCTTAGAGGCCCTAGAAAAGTTCAAAGTCATGACACATAGATCTTTAGATGTATATTATTTTATAGATCTCTTCACAAGCTTTCCAAAAATATATTATACAAGCAAATAAGGTGCTTGAGTTAAAAGTTATGAGTTCCAAAAGTTGTGCCATCAAAACTCAAGTTTTGATAATAAAAAAAGAGAGAGAAAAATCACTTGGGTGGGAAATTGAACTAACAAACTACTGGCACCAAAAGATGAAGGTTTCACTTTCTAGAATATTCTAAGGCGATTATTGGTTCTACATATACATGGATGAAGGAGGGTTTTGGGATTGAGTCCCAAAAGTGAAGATTTTGGATATTTTTTGCAAATTATTGTAATTAGAAGGTCCATGTGGTTGTAGCAAGTTATTTCTAAAATATTGTAACGTCATTTACCTAAAGATAATAGAAATCAAATGATTTTGTTCTTGTAATTTTCTCTTTATTTCTTTATTGTATTGTGTGTGTTTGGTTGAGTAAGGGGAGTACCCTTCATCATCTTTGTACATGTTGATTAGTGTGCAATTTCATGTCTTTTACCCGGCCTTTATTGCATCAAACTAATTCATATCAATCAATAGTAAAAAGGGTAGAAAATCATTCCAAGTCATTTTTCATCCAACTGTTGCCTACATATATTGGTTTGAAGTTGGATCAAGTGATTATCTCCCTTAATGAAATGGTTGATGGGAATGGGTTTGACCTTTAGTTTCCATGATTAGACTAGTAACCACATTCCCCATTTCACCTTATTTCAATATGATCAAATTAGAATTTTGAAATTTAATTTATATTTATTATTATGATTAAATTGTGTTGTGAATCTAGATTTGTTCTAGATCAAATCACACTTTTAGTTTAATTTCTAAATGGTTGTGTTTTGTATGGATTTATCTTTGCATTCACTTATACTTGTATCTAGAACAAAGAGAATGTTAAAAACCACCTTAAACTTTTCTTGCATTAAAAGGGAATTTTTATAAATTCATAACAAGTCAAACTCCTTTGCCAATGTATATAAACTAAAGACATGTCACCTACGAATGCTTGCATAGATGGGAGTGTAGCATTTGAAGCAATGTTACATGATAATTTAAGAATGCAAATAATGCTTTGTGATATAATTTGATGATATACTTCTATTTGCACTTTAAATACAAGAGCCTAAACACTCAATTTTCATAATTTGATACTCATGTTAATGGGTGGCAATCAAAATATCCAAAAAGATTCACTCAAACACACAAGAAAACATGTTTTCAATTAAGAGGATGAAATTGTTGCATTTATGTTCAAGAGACAAATTTATACCCATGGTGTAGTCCAAATTATATGAATAGATGCAATAAGAATTGGTCTAAACCATTTAAAACCAAGATAGATTGACTAGTGAAATACATCAAATTTAAGTCAATGCATATACAAGATTAATAAAATTACACATCATAATATAATTTATTACAAAAAAAATCAAAATGAATTTAAAAAATAGAATAATCACTTTTTACACTTTTCTTCTCTACAATAATAAAGTGATCTCTCTTTTCATTATCGTCTTTATAACTCAATTAAAATTATGTTTCAATTTTTACGACATATCTAATTTAGATCCTACCCCACCTTGATTCCAAATTTTCAATGGTACGTTCTTAAAATAAGTTCATCATTTATTTTGGCAAAATCTTGTGCTGATGAGAAAGAGCTAGGGGGAGGGGAGAGAGGAACCAATAGTGGTGTAAGCTATTCTTTCGGGGTCATCCATGTCACCCATTGACATGTCATCCACATCCATGTCAACCCACCAAGCGCACATGAGTCCACTTCTCAACAATCTTCATTACACCCCTTTTTTAAATTGTTTCTCATCTCATTGGTATTTCTTTCAAATTTTAGGTTGAGTTGAGGTATTTTGTGGCATGGACTAGCAATGGAAGTATGTTCATGGCTAGCAATGGAAGTATGTTCATGGCTTACCTATTCACTTCCACACAAGTACATAGTAGTGAATGCACATTTACTTTGTCACTCTCATCCACTAACTTCATTACATTTGCTTTGGAACTCTTTCAATCCTTTGTAACTACATTCTATGGTCACTTGACATGTTATGAATTGTGCACTTTGAGACATGTCATGGAGCACTTTGACACCGGTGCTAGTGAGGTTGGGAGTCATATTACCTCCTGCATTTTCTATTTTTCCTTTTTCTTCAATTCATTCATCACAAAAGTAAAATATGAGCCAATGGCCATGACGTAAGGGAGGATGTAGAGAGGGGCCAAAGGCACACCCTAACCAGATCCACCTTGCATAGATCACACGCAGAAGCAACAAACATAGAAGTGAGAGAGAGAATGCATATCACTTTGATATATTATCTTCAAATTGATTCATACATGTCGGGCTGTAAGGCCTTCCCGGTTTAGGCCAGATATTACAATCAAGTACAGAAGTCCTCCAACATGCGAGGATTTTCCAACAATCTCTAATTTTCTATCCTCTAACTGAACTGACTCCTAAACTCTAACCAAACAACTACATTTATACAAGAGGCTACTGAAACAAGTCGGCCTTCAGATCCACCATCAACGGAAGGAGTGACCAGATCTAGGTCCACACGCTTTCCAATGATAGATACCATCATTAAATTCGTGACCCAAATTAAATGCAAGAGTCGGCCTCAATAGGAATCCAAAATAAACAACTCAGTAAGCAAAGAAATCAAGCGCCAGACAAGCATCACCGAGCGCCAAGGAAATAACCGAGTGCCAGAGAGATAACCAACCAACACCAGTGAACAAAGGAAACCGAGCAACACCGAACCAACTCGGTCAAAGAAGGAACTGAGCAACACAGAAACTTCAAACATCTTTTTGGTGACACACAATTGCCAAGGACCCGAGATGCTCCTGCATCAGGCCATGACAAATTTTGTGGATGAGAACATAGGTAAGGAACTTGTCTTCCAATCTTACTAGGACAATGATCCTATGATAATTTTATACTATAACCTAGTCATATACCATAACATAATTGTATTGTGAAGAACATTTCACTCAATCACATAACAATACGGTATATACAAACTTGGTTCTTTGGATATGAATGGACGACCTTCAAAATAACGAAATCACACAAGACTCCAAAAATTTCTCCACGCGTTATATTATAATATTGTCATCATTCAAACTATATTGGAAAGGAGAATTCAAATAGAGGCATGAATTTTGTTAATGGGTTGCTACTTGGTGAACCTTACCTAGCCAACTAGTCCATGGTTGTTGTTCAAGAAGCTATAGGGCTACTACCATGAGTGGCCCTCTATAAATTTTGACTTAGGCATTGATGTAGAATTTTGAGGGTTGTGAATAGATACTACATCCCTAAATATTGGATGATGTTATGGCAAGGGATTCAAAGGATTACTCAAGCACCTTTGTCTCTAACTCTTTTTTATTCTCTCTTATTTATCTTATTTATTTTGGATCCTTAGTTTCTCCTTTTTATGTTTCTTATCTCTCCTTTTATCGAATTCTACGTAGCTCAATCATTTTTTATTGAAGTTCTATTTCCATTTTCAACTCTTCTTCTCCATGTCTCTAGTTGTGATTCTTGAAACAATCTTTGTTTCATTTGTTCTCTCTTTCTAAGTTTCAAATCTTGAATTTCCTTCCTCCTTTCCTCTTGCTCCATTAATAGATTCATGCAGTCATCTACAGTAAGGAGCTAAGGTTTTCTACTCGATTGAACCATAATGTCAACTTGATGATTTCCACATCCTTCACTAGATGAACAAGTAGTTTAATGAATTGGGTAACGTTGGAACTCATTCAGCCTTCTGATGATTCATTGGATTCCTCTTTAGTTTTAACTTGCAAATCACTAATATTTCTTCCACCCCTTGACTTCCTCCAAATTCGACAACTTCCTCCCCCACTTTTGAATTTCATAATCAGCATAGAAATATACCAAGTTAAATGGAAAAATTGTATTTGGTGGAATGGAAATGAAATACTTTGGTTCTCATTCATATTCAAGGCAACACCAAGATTTAAATTCCCCTCCAACAACCATGATGGTTGATTTGTTTCAGTGGGAAGAGAAAGTGTCTCTTCTACAACAATATACCAATTTGGTAAAATAAGTGTTTCTATTGTAGCATATAATTCCTTACTTAATGGCTCAACTCTTCCATCGATAAGATTTACCTATGTGCCTTTGAACTCTAAATATGGCACATCAATACTCAAAAGAATATATTTTCTACATTAGAAGTATCCTTAATGGAAGTGAATTCAAATGTGTTACTTGAATGCATATCCTTTATTCATGCATCTAGATTTAGGAGCCACATGCATGTCCTATTAAAACCATAGTTCATGTTATCAACAATCTATGCTTTTTGAGATTTTAGGCTACCAAGTGTTGCCAACTCTACCATTTTAATCTCTTAATTCATATAGCCATCCATGTTTCTCTTTCACTCTTAAAATGTCTTGAAAGCTTAAAAGACACAGCTAGTAGTTGTAACTCAGTGATAGGTGTGGGTTGGTAGGGTTAGCAAGTCAATACCAAGCGACCTTGCCTCTTGAATAGTTGTGAAGGCAACATGGCTTCCATGGGCATGAAATATTAAAAGGTGTCTATTAATGGATGAAACAACCCTAAGTAGGAAACTTGTAAAATGTGCAACCAATTGAACATCTTTTGCAATCCATGCATGATGCTAAGTAGTCATGCATACATTTGATTTGCAATCAAGAATGTAATTTTTTGTTGTTCCTTGCTCTTAAACAAATAAAAAGCATTTTTTTTTGTCTGGTGGCATTCACATAGCATAAAATTAAGATCCATATTAACTCTTTGGTATTATGTACAAAACACTTCTATTGTCTTTTTTGATGAGCACCCACATTGGCCCATTTCCACCAACTTGAATGATGGTCTCATCATAGTTCTAAATCTTACAAGGACTATATAGATTAGCTACATAAGTCCTTGACAGTGAGTGTGTGTGTGTGTGTGTGTGTGTGTGTGTGTGACAATTATAAATACATTTATGATTTATATATTTTAATTTTTTTATTGAAATATGCATACATTTCATGTTTATGATTCATATAGTTTGTGTAGATGCACATTTGAGAAAAAAAAATGGTTGTAATCATTTTATGTATACAATAAGATGAGGATGTTTGACAATTTACAACCCAATTGGAAACATGTGATACTATACATATACAAGGGAGCAGGCCTAATTGTGATTCGAACTATGTTGTATGTATTAAATGTTGGCATATAATACCATTAAATAGTCAATATAATAAGACATTCAGATCCCATGGCAAACAAAATAAAATATGCAAAACTATTACTTATTATGATGATTGTTTAATGATATGTTTTATATAGAAACATGAAATATAATCATAAAAAACATTCATAAATTGAGGTCCTCTAAGAATGATGATGCAAATGATTGGAAGCATCCCAAACTAAGTAAGTTGTGAATCAACTCTCACTACAATGAATTCGCAAGAAAATGGGAATGGTGAAGTAGATGTGTAGTAAATGTACATTCATTGTTGTGTACTAGTGTGATGGTGAACAAGTAAGCCCCAAGCGTGTGTCCATACTTGCTCCAAGCCACGAAACCCCTATAGTGATATTATATAAATTTATGTATTTTCCTATATAGAGACGGTATACATTAGAATCATAAACACCGATGAAATCATAATCCTGTGTTATTTATTTCAAATTTCAAATCACTTAAAGCCAATAGTAGAACACGTTCATTTAGTTCCATGAATAAAATGTAAATAATAATGATACATGTTAAAATCATATTTCAAATCACTTCTACAAATAATTTTCGATTCATTCCCATTTCAATATCCTTGCAACAACTCTCAATTCAGACTAATGTGTGGCATGAAATGCATATGTACTTAAATTTCCGAAAAAATGCATGGTTTATATGAATCATACATAAATTGAACAATAAACATGTTGTAGGTATACATTGTTTAGAACTTCATTTTTTTTATTATGGAAAACGGGTTTTGAAGGGACCCGAAACCCTTAACAAGAAGAAACAAAGGATAGACAATGATAGCCCACAAGATGGAACGGGACAAAAACTAGACGAGGGTTTTAACAACAGGCTCCCATAACCCAGAACAAACAATTCTCGAGCTGAGCTCCGAGAAAACCCAACCAAAAGAAAGCCCCAAGAAATAGGATTTTCCTTTGGCACCCTTCTAATGGGACCAAGGGTCATATCAAAAGACGGTGAAGATATCTTGGAATGTTTACCTTTAACCTTGAACCAACCTTCTTCAACCATAGCAACTGCATTCTGCCAATCCAACGAATCCAAAACAGCAGAAACAAACCCCCAGAAGGGGCAGCACACTTCAATAAGGCAGCAGTCTGAGAATGAGAGCCAGAGAGAGGGACAACTCCAGCAGAAGAACCAGCAGGACCATACCCAGCAGCTAACCCTGCAGAAGATCTGGAATGAGCAGACCTGGCATTAGCAGAAGGGAGGCCCACAGGCAAAAAAGAAGGAATCTACTCACACGTTGACAAAGAAGGAGGAACAACAGCAACCATAGCTACACCAGCAGCAGGAACAGAATTAGGAGGGGGAGAAGGAGAAGACACAGGGACTTGCCCAACCACCCGCGAAAAGCTCCAGGTTGGGGACACTTTCTCCACCATATAGTGTTGTGAAGAGACACCCTGAGAAGAGACACCTTGCCACCATGAGGCAGTCCTATTAAATTCCTAAACATCACAAAGACCTGAAATATGATCAATCTTGAAGCATCTTTTGCATCTGAAGGGGAGGCCTTCATAGTCCAAATGTTGAATCCAACTTCTACCATTAGGGTTAGAGAGTTTGATCATGGCAGGCAGACCATTAGAGATATCCAAATCCACCAAAATGTGGGCATAAGTGGAGTGAAGCAAGTCAGACAATTTCTCATCCACCAAAATAAAATCTCAGCCAAGAGCATCCCCATAGTTTCGAGAAGAAAATCAACCCAAAGATGGAGGGGGAGATTTGGTAGTCTAACCTAGATGGGTAGCTTATTAAAGGATTCAAAAGAGGGGATAAGTCTCGATGCCAGGGTTTCAGCATCAGCATGAAGCGGCCATCCGAGCTGAAGAAATTTTCACATAGAATCATTTTTCTATCCACAATATTCTCAAATTTAGCAACAAAAAAACCCTTAGCCATAGGGAATATGTGAACAGTACCAACGATAAGGGGCTCCCAATGCTTGGAAATCCAAGAATGTAAATCGGGCAAGCAAGGCCAGTGACCCTTAAATCTGCAGATCAGGCCATGCGAAGAAAAAACAAAGGCGACAGCATCAATCTCAAATATTGTCTCCTCCTCTAGTTCCACAGCAATATTTTTGGAAAAAGGGAAAGCACTGCGAGTAGCAGTCTTCCCTAAAGTTGGAATAAGGGTTGCAGCCGAGGGACCCCACCCCAAGGCCACCACATAAGGCCCTACCATAGGAGCCACAACCACAGGCGCGAAAGCAGCCGCCACGCCAACCCGAGGGACGGCTAGAGCAGAGGCATCGGCAGCAGTAGAGGAAGCCCTTGGGGCACCAGCTGCAGTTGCATTGGCAATGAGAGGAATGGAAGAGGGGGCCCTAGGGGCGCCTAGAGCAGCGACGGCGGATACGAGAGACTACGAATTAACAATGATGTTTGGGATAGGATGGTGATTAATTAATTAGTTTTCAAATTTGTTGTATTGCATAGAAAAAATGTAATTTTCTATTGAAAAACATATAATATATGAAGCCATAACATATATATCCACATATAGAACTTGTTCATATGAAAAAATTACAAAGATTCATACATTCATAGTTGCAATCGGTGTCAAAGTGTAAAATCAACAATATAAAATAGTTGGATTTATAAGTTGTTGGCAAAATGGTCAGGGCTCCCCCTTGAGATTCGTGACAATGGACTAACTACCTCATGTGGGTTCTATAAGTCTGGTGTTGTATCAAACATTGACAAGTCGATCGTTGGCGCAATGGCAACCACACTTGTAACAAGTGGTATCAAAGCTTGGTCACAGGTTTGAATCCCCTCGAGTAACGTTGAGGGGGAGATCGTTGGCAAAATAGTCAACCTCCCCTCGAAATCTGTGGCAATGGACTAACCGCCCCTTATGAGTTCTATAAGTCTAGTGTTGTATCGGGCATTAACAGATCAATCTTTTGGTGCAACAACAACCACACTTGTAACATAAGCATGATCACTATTTGAATTTTATTTTATTTTTTTTGTCTTGATCTATTTGGTCAATGTTCAAATTAAATGCATTTGATTGGCTAATATGTGGAGCAAGTGGAGAATTCATAGAAAGGTTTCATAATGGGCATCTAAAAAATTAATGATGAAAATAATATGAAATCTAAATTCAATAACATGTATCTTCTAATTTAAAGAATGTTTGAATAGGGATAAATTTGAAATTAATGGTGCAAGAGATTCGGTATGTAAATTTAATGTCATTTATATGTTTGATTCAAAGGTTTTGTAAGAATGTCTAAATTGGGTTGGATTTGAATTTAATGGAGATTTTTTTTACCATTTATTAAAGAAATAGCATATATGTTAAGACTTTAGAGGAATAATATTTTGCATTGCTATTATTATTATTTTTATAATTAGTAATGGTGAACTCGAGAATAATTTTTTAATGAATGCAAAGTTTGTGGAGTAAATGAGGGATTGCTTAGGCATGGTGAAACAAGAAGTTATAGTTGCAAGGATGATCAGTGGAAAAGTGATATTTGTAATCTTGTCATATGCATTTGAATATTGGACAATGTCATGTCAAACATAAATGAAAGTAAACTTCGATTGTTCATGTCATATGACTATTTCTGTAAAATTGGTTGTAGGTAACAAGGCTTCATAATGTTGCAAGGTCCAACAGTGATGATAGTAGTCAGGTGAAAAGAGCCCTTTGATGGAGCATTAAAAATGTCATATCAATGCTCATGCCCAAGATTATTTCCTCAAATCTAAAAAAAACAACCAAATATGTGATGCCAAATCAACGCACTAATAAACATGACTTGTAGTGCACCTATCAGTCTTACTTTTCTTCAAAACCATTTAAGACAACTTGACAAAAAAGCATGGTAATATGACATCATATTTTAACATGTCGACTTGAAACCAATTTTTTTAACATAGAAAACTTGACAAATAAATTGTCATTACAAAACTAAAAGAAATTTAAAATGTTCACATAGAATTTTAAGAGACCTAAAGGTAGTGCACTCCACTATAAGACCCTCTCCCCTATATTTTAAAAATAAATATCTAAAGAAATTCATATGTTTGAAGAGAACAGTTACTAAAAAAGCATTCATTGGAACTTTATGACAATTGATAGGTAATTTTGTTTCATTTTATGAAGAATATATGTTCTTTGTTAAGCGTTAGTGAATATTTTGTTAAGCGGGGCCCAACTAGTCAACTCATATCAACTTATATTAACTTATTCTAAAAAATGTTTTCTATTCAAAATTTCAATAAAAAGAAAACAAATTAGTGGTTCCTGCTCAACTACCAGTTACTCTCTGCTAGTTACGACAAATGGTTATGAAAAATTACACATTATTTTCCTATTGCTAACTTAATTCCTTGGGAATTGTAATGATGCCTAAATGTCAAATGAAAAAAGAGTAGATTAATTCATTGCAAGTGAGTTGGCATGAACAGATAGTAAACAATCTGGCTAGTTTTATATACTAAATTTAAAAATACTTCCACTATGAGCATGGTCATCCTTCAGTTCGATATGATCTTTCTTTTCCATTGATTACCTTTTCTAATTAAAATATTGATAAACTAATTTTAGGTGAAATAAACTCTATAGAATTGAACCACATGAACACTTTCCTCCGCGTGTATCCTGAAACAAGCCTCATGCTTACACAAAAAAAATTGCCATTCCGATACATTTTCATTATACCTGTGGAATATTTGAAAACATCACATAACCTATGAAATCTTATCAAGAAGTAACATGAAAGCTGAATTTCAATAATGAAATGCTTAATTTATAAGATTTTACTAATTAAGAAATTTTCTGATTAGGAAAGTGACAAATGGTAGAAAATGATATATCATTCAATTGAACTGGCTAACTATGTCCAGTAGAAGCAACTCATGCTAGACATTGTAGAATCGCTCATAGAATACTTTACAGAATGGCAAAACTACAATATTTTTCCCTTTTATCAATTTGGATAAATTAAAAAAACAAATCTACAATGTTCAGCTCATCCTTCTCTGCACTTTCTCTAACTGCAGTATTTCCCGACTCAGTTATTAATGACCACAATTTGACAAACAGAGGTTGAATGGAAGTAGCATTGATAGCATACTTTATAAAGATGCCCTACTTTAAGTCCAGAGGTAAATGATGTGATATGGTGTTGAACTGGTTACACTCTTTTTGTAGCAACCTAGCTAGAAGACCATTGAGAGTCTGTCTTCCCTCGCATGTAAAACAAGCTTCGATATCCCACCTTTCAAAGAGATAGCTCGGTTATCATTTCACAACTTTAATCCAATCATTTGCCTAAACTAGCTTTCAAATATTGCTCTAAAACTGTACACTGAAATAGAAGGCTACATTCAATTGCCTATACTAGCCTCCAAAAGCTTTTGTTAACTCACACTGAAATAGACTGATATTATCATTGCAATATTTTGTCCACACTTGGATTTTGGATCTTATGTTACAATTTGTTCTGAAATGCAACTCTTGTAAACAACTTGATAAAAGAATATATGATATACACCATTAAGCATGAAAAATGTCATGTTCTATTAAAATTATATAGTAACCTAATAATTATTGAAGTTTTACATACACGTCACAATTACTACTGATGTGCAATGCACCTTATACATAATTTGGTTTCAAAACCTGCAATACCCAGCGTGAGTGAATCATCATCATTTAGTAACCAAAATGAATAATGTACATGCCTGCACAGAATGCTTAGATGAAGCAAACAGGAGTTACCATAAAGGATGGTGTGTTTGATTTGCAAGTCTAAAGAATATGGAACTTATGCTGGATTTCAAACTTTGCACTAGATATGAATGGGGACTAAGAGTCTTCGACCAATAATTGACGAGCAATTCAAACAAAAAAATTAGATCATAAATGTGAACATTGAACAGGGTAGTTGGCTGATGCAAGTGTGCATACCTATAAAGGCAGTAAGTTCTGTGGAAAAATTGTTACTACAAAGGAAACAAAATCCAAGCCATTAATTTATTTATAAGAGCAATGCAAAGTGCAGCTCAAAAAACAGATTGCTTTTAGAAAACTACAGATTCATCGCCTTAACAATTAAGGACCAAGAATTTAAAAAACATCTTTACATAAATGATAAAAATAGAACATTTTAATTCCAGAACTCAACTTGATCCAGTCACACGTTGTGCAATCCAGCCCAGCCCATCATATAGTCCTTCCCCTGTTAAAGCACAACAAGCTTGTATGTGCCAATCATGATTTTTTATAGAATGTAAGGATAGAGCATCACTAATCTCTGCAGGGGTCATTGCTTCTTTAAGGTCCTGCTTATTAGCAAAGACAAGCAAAACTGCATGTTCAAGATCTTCATGCTGCAAGAGTTTAAAAAGTTCATCTTTAATAATTGCAATCCTTGCTCTATCTGTACTGTCAACAACTACCACAACAGAATTTGTGCCTCGGTAGTATGTTGCCCATGATGCTCGAAGACGTTCTTGACCGCCTAAGTCCCATACCTGACGGCAATTTGTTGCAAAAGAACTCATTGTAAATATATACTTCATTATAAAAGGCATTGTAAGAGACTACTGTAATGTTTTACAATAGAAAATCAAATCATTCACTTGCCTGCCTTTGGCAAGACACAATTTTTCATTATCATTGCTAATTAATGATGTTCGATATAATGTTAGCTTATTGACTACTGAAACTAAATTGAAATTGAAGATTATAAATGTACAAGCAACATCAAGCTGGAAGAATTCAACAGACAGAAACGTCACCATTTATAAGTAAAAATACATTTTTTGCCACTGCCTGGGACATGTACAAGGTCAAACAGGAGGAAGACATACTACAAATAGTAGATTTTATCCTTAATATTTCCCAACTCAGCTGACAAAAAAAGAAATTACAGAACAATAATATGGGCTGCATCTTCATCAATGTATCTCATATAGCGAAAAAAATAGCTTCTATCTTGATTGACCTTAGATCTCTTGATGACTCTACACTGTACAGCATACTGCAGATATAAACATCTCAAGAATGTAGGCAAGTTTTATAGCATGAAATTATGAATACACTTATACAAAAGGAAAAAAAAGCTGCTCATCCAAATTGTAAATTTGTGGGGCTATGTTAGAATTTCAATCCTATTTAAAATATGATTGCATGCTTAAGTAGAACAGGGAGATACAAGAGAGCAGGTACAGGCATGGAAATGCCATTTCCATACAAAAGATAAATATAGCTGACAAAATATAGCAACAGGATCCTCATCCCTAAACAGCAATCTCCCGACGACTGTACAGCATAATATAGCTATAAACATCTCAAGAATGTAAGCAAGTTTTATAGTACGAGTACACTTATTACTAATATACATGTATGGTCTAACTAATAATAAATGCTTTAGTACTGTTATTGTGATAGCAATAACAGCTGAAAGCTCACACCCGGCTGGCAATGACTCAGACGAAAAGGAGAAAAAGAAAACTCTCTGCAGGGGCAGTTGCCCTCCGAAGGGCTTTTCGGTGCCCAAAACACAGCTAGCCAAGGTGGCTGGAGAGCTGAGCGTTTGTAGCACAGGCACAAGGGTAAGGTTTATTTTGGATGTTTCTGCTGCTGCTATAGCACAGGTAAGCAAGCTGAGGGTAGGGAATTCTTCCTAGTCGTAAGAATGCCACTAGCCCCTTAAATACCTATAATGGATTTTGTAAAAGTATTTTGTTGCAGGCAGACACCTTCTACATTTCTCTCCTTGTCTGCATTGCTGTGGCTGACTCAACTTCTCCTCCTATAACTGTTTGTGCTGGACAAGCCAATGAGTTTGGCCTTCACACCCACCTCAGAATCACCTTTCTGAGGAAAATCTCAAAAGATTATTCATTCTGGTCCAGTAGTGCAAGCTTCAAAATCCACTGTTTTTTCTTCCTGGGTGGCACATCTTTGTCTTTTTCGAACTTTCCTCCAGATCTCTTCCTTCCGGAGAAGCTCGTTGATTCAATTTTTGGAGATTTGGAAAGCCACTCTATCGTTTTCCATTTCATGAGGAGGCCATTTTTGCTTGAGATAAATAAATGAATTGAAGAATCTGCACCCTCAATTTCTGATCCATCTGGATTCTGTTTCTATCCCTCTAAAGGATTTATTGCACTTAAATTTAAAATCCAGGAAGACAGAGATTTTGGTTGGTCCAATGGACACTGGGTTATTGGGAAGAACAGGATCTTCATGTGTCCGTGGAAAACCATATTTAGTCCAGAGGATTTAGTTTATTCATGTGTTTCCATTTAGATCAGATTTATAAGCTTCCTGTTGTTTTAAAAAATATGGATCTTTTGAACTTTCTGTTACAGGTGGAATTTACCAGGGTTGATCCATCTTTAGAAGATTTCCAGAATCACTTTATCAATGTGTATGTGATGATTGATCTTCACGGGCCTTCCATATGTTTAAATCCCAGATCCAACATATTAATCATGAGGGGCTAGCATTTAATTGTTTCCATCATAATCAAATTGGTCACCACAGAAGTGAGTGCAGTTTCCCCGAGGCTTGCCCTTATAAGACTGTTAATCTTCAAAACTGGCTACCAAAAATTGTGTTGGAGAAATCAACCTCCCAGGAGCACAATCTGCAGACAACCTTTACAGTGCAAGACAATTTCACCACGAAGATGAATAGAATTGAGATGCCAAACATAATGTACAACGCCTTGTATAAGGGCAAGGAGGGAGAGTTGATAGGTAACCAACCGACAAACTACCAAATTTAAAAACATTAATAATTAAAAACTAATAAACTGCCTAAGTAAACTTAAGCATGAGTAAATGAAAAACTCATTTACTCTGACAAATTGAAAGCCAAATTCAGATTTTATTTGGAGAAATCACAAACAGTTCAAGATGGATCTTTCTAAGGACACCCAGTCCGCTCATATTAATAAGATTTCTCGTGAGAATTTCCCCTCAAGTAGAGAGAAAGCAGAAGATGCAAGTTTGCTAGATTTTGACTCTTGAGCATTAGCTCCTGTCCAGAGATATCTTTTCCATATCACCAACCAAGAGTATAAAGAAAAAACTGAGTTATGGTCCAAAAAGTATGTGTGGTCAGAACTCAAGGTCCGTTAAGACAAGGGAGAAGATTGATATAAGAATGCAATTTCACTGAAAGAGTTTTTCCAGTGAATGGATTGAGAGTTTTTGGCAGAGAACAAGGGTTGAAAGATAGGAAAATTTTGCTTGAAGATAATATTTCTCCAATAAGATTGTGCAAGGTAAAGGCTCCCCTCTCCCAACTCTAAATACTCTTTCTGTTTTAACTGAGAGGAGAATGGTTGGAAAAATGGAAACAAAGCTTTTCTTATATAGAAGTCAAGGACTCTTTACGTTTGGACTTCCAATAGATTATGAAAGCTCTTCTCCGGAAGGTGATGAAGCAGGCCTGGCCCAATCTTAGTACTCCCTTCTAATTGAGATTTGGTTGTACCTACCATAGTTCAAAATATCACAGATATATCTATGATATTTGAACTTATTGCAATAAGTTTCATGGGCTGATAAATTCTGTCAAGTTCGCGCGGTAGAGAAGTTTTAAAATATCGTAGAGATTTTTGTAAGTTATCAGCGATAAATTGACAACTTATTGCCCATGGTGCCAATATAGACTGTGACAGCCCAGCAAAAGGGCAAAACACATTTTATTTTGTTTGGAAGAGCAAGTTTGGAGAGGACAGAGAGAAAGGGTTTGGAGGAGAAAGGTCATTTGCAGCAAACTAGAGCGATTTCTCATGGACTTGAGACTTATATTTGCTTATAGTTTTACAAATTTTTAGTTTGCTTCAGAGTTCAAACTATCAGACTATGGGTACGAGCCATCAGCATTCCACATGAGGATGCGATTTTGTATCCTATTTGCATTTATATATATCTAGATCAGCTTGTTTGGTTTGTCAATCATTTACTGACTCATTAGATGCGTCTGCTTATTGAATTTTGCAAAACAAATGTATTTCTAATTAAATTTAATTAATTTTTTAAGTTCCCAATATTCTCCCGAGAAGTTCCTGACTTATCTCCGATATTTGTCAATATCCTTTTTTTGCCCTCGGTCGATAAGTTGCCAATAACGATATTTTGAACTATGGTACCTACAGTTAGGCCAGGTCTACTTTTGCAGTTTACCCCCACAGATGTTATTTGTGTTCTGTTTGTGTTTGGTTCCCCTGGGGTTTTAAGCAAAGGTGTCCAAGTTGTAATGAGGATCTTTCCTCTCCCTGTTTAAATCATGGGAGAGGGCCCCAATAGATTCCCTCAATAAGCCAATCGAAAAAAATGTATGTACACCATTCATATATACTCTCTGCAATCAACAATTTCCGAACACAAATTGGAAAACAGGTAGCTTGTGTAACCCTTTACCCAGTCTCTATTGTTGGAAAATATTCTAGCATCTAGCATATCCCTATGCAACTATCATGGCATCCTGAAATTGGTTGAGATGATGCCATAATCGCCCAAGTCATTTCATATTAAAGTTAAGATTCTGGATTTGCTTGGAGTTAGCTGTGGCATGTGCTGCACTACAACCTTCAAATATATCTTTTATTTAATCTGCAGGAAGATCAAAACGTTTCCAGGCAAATATGATGAGATGAACATAACTTTTTCCCTTTCCTGACAGTCTTGACATGAAAAACGTGAATCTTCATGGCATCCTATGCATGACACCCGGTGCTGAGTCATCAGGGAAAATGAAAACATTAGAACTGGACATTCCTTGTAGCATATCAATATGCACAATAAGATAGGGCTTATTAGCTCCTATAAAATTTGTCTTGGTTAGGAGTAATCCTGGTAAGGCTAATTCCTAAGAGACAAAAAGCCAATGAATCATTTGCTTAACAATAAACAATATATATTGAGGTGTCCCAAGACACAAACTAGTTTGAAGCTTGTATTTCTGCTTCATCATAATTTGCACATTTGTCCTACATACTACCCAATGTTGGCAGTTTTTGCCATGTCAATCTACCCTACTGATAACTACATGTAATCTTTCCAAATTAATAAGATATTTTACAGTCAATTGGTACACAATTCATCATGATCATTTATAGTGACAAATAAGCAGAAGGAGAAATAAAACCAGTGTTGCATAATGTCATATCTCCTAATGTTGCATGAATTCACAAACAAAAGCTTTTTCTAATTTTCATTGTATATTTATTATATAACCATGTCCACAATCTACTATTAGAAGCTTGTTGTCTCTACCAAATAAGCCATGTGTCAGGTAATGTATTCTAAAAGGAGAGAGTTACCATTTGAAGGTTCCCAAATATTACCAACCATCCAAAATGTAGATAACATGATTTTGAATTTGATATCTCATTGTTTCCAGCTTATCAACTGGATACAGATTGCTTTCACTAAGGACACAGTTGCCACAATGCCTTCACTAAAGGCATGCCGCATAACCATTTTCTTGGGTTCATCTAAAGTAGTATTTGCATTCAAAAGTGTTATCATTGAAAAAATATAAAAATATTTACCTGAAATTGCCAGATCAAAACTACCATACAAGAACGCATTCAAATGACAATATTTTGAAGCCTCTCTAAATTCTTGGTCAAGAAATTCAATGAACAATTAACTTTTTCATAGCCACAAAGAATGTCACATCCCTCCTGACTACTGAAACTTTTGATGTTTTGGTCATGTTGATGCCCAACATAACTTCTGGTTTTTGTAAACAGTGGTTTTGATTATAATGATGCCCTAGATAATTTCTGGATTTCGTAAACAGTGGTTTTGATTATAATGATGCCCTAGATAATTTCTGGATTTCGTAAATGGTGGTTTTGATTATAATGATGCCCTAGATGGTATTGGTTGTCGTAAACAGTGGTTTTGATTATATTGATGCCCTAGATGGTAATTGGTTTTCATTTCCTACTTATCATGGAACAGTAGTTCGGATACTGTAAGAGGAATAATATCAAGATTATGTTTTTATCTTGAGTTATGAAAATTGATTATAGCATGCATATAATTGTTGGGATAACGATGATTACAGACTGACTAACTTTTTTGTCCAAGTGGTTGCAGGAACTGCTCGTCCTCCAAGGAAAGGGGGGGAGAAAGTATCACAGGGAAAGGGGGGTGCAAACATGATTATGAATTCAAGCTGTTGACATTCGGAACTGGTAAGAACTGACAAGGTCAAGGTTAAATGCAAGCCTAGGATACAGGTCTGGACTAGGTTTTTAGTAGGCCTTATGATGTCAATGAGTCATAATGTTAGTAATCCTGGGTGGGATAGGATTGTGTCTTGGACTTGTACCTTGTTCAATCCTTTTGTCCTTATGGCGTTTGAGTGATAACTTTTGGTGTTATCATTTTAACGAATATCAAGGTATAATTTTATCCAAATTATATGCATAAGAATATTTGGAATTTTGAATATAAGCATATATTTGATAAAATAAAAATAATAATAATAATAACGATAATAATAATAATAAAATAAACTTTGATTGCATTATTAATTATTGCAACCTTTATAGCATTTTGTTGATATATAAGTATATCCCTTACTAATAGAAATTTTATTCCAATTAAACTCTTTTATTCGAATGGTATATTACCGTATGGGAGCCATAGTACAATATAAGTGGCAAGAGGTTTTAATAAATAAATATATTTTGGTACTATATCTTCAGCCACGTCTTGGAGTATTTGGCGTTGGAAATGAAGATTAAGTTTAAACCAAACAGCATTTGATATTTCTTAAATAGCGTATAAGAAAAATATATCAAGCCACGATGAAGTGGCAATATTTCTGGATACATTAAATGAAACTAAAATGTGAATATAAGAAATTTAGAGGCCACCGCCTTACTTCTTTGTTATCGCAGCCAAATGCATTGGAAATTAGAAATAGAATGAATCAGAACTGAGGGAAATTATAATTTGAAATACAAAAACGGTTTCCGGAATGAGAACAGGGAATAGAGAACAGAGGCATGATAAAAGAAAGAAAAGAAAGAAAAAAAAAAGAAGAGAGAAAAACAGTTTCATTCGAGAAGAAACAATATTTTCTTAGCCGGGAAGTTATGGTTGAATGGTAGAAGACTCACGTCCACATCCAACCAAGGCAGCAGCGTTTTCTCTGCTCTTCCTTCTTTTTCTTTCCAACCACCGTTTTCTAAGGTGGGGGAGTATACACTTCCAGCTGCAAGCTAATAGTTAAGAGTCACACATTTTACACTCAGTAATAGCAGCGATAGGAGATTGTAAGGAAACAAGTTGTCTTGCTGCAGGCCTCCAAATACAAGATGTAATAGACAGCTAAGCTGGGTAGAAGTGCCTGGGTCTCTTTGTCCTGTTGTATTCTTTCAGCTTTTAAAGAAGAACTCAGGCACGTGACAAGAGGGGAATATATATTTAGTTTTGAAGAGAAAGATAACTATCACAGCACCACTCTAAGAAAAAAAAAACGGCCGGGGGGGGGGGGGGGGGGGTGTGTGGGGGGGGGGGGGGCCTTTTATCTTAGACTAGAGCATAATATACAACAATTAAAGCTTGGAAAACTGAAGAGAAAGCTGTCTACAGAGGTTTACACGGCAGCTAGCTTCTCATATTCAGTTGGAGTCTACCAGTCGTATAACTCTATCAGGCATGTGTAAAATTTCCAACCAGCTCCTTAATTAACATTTTAGAAATGGCTTCTTCTTATAGCTTGAGAACAAATAAGTTCTGAGGATAACTTAGAAAGTATGTTCTCGAATAAGAATAATACATGCAAGATATTGTCAATATCATTTAATTACCAGCTGCTAAATATGCATATGCAATGTTATCTACTGTCCTAATTTGTGGTTGAGCTAGTTAGAGCTAAGAAAAACATGGGTGTTTGAAAACACAACAATAGATGCAAGCTGTAAGGTGACAAACTTCTCAAGTCTATGGTGAGAAATCTACTTAGCTATAACTGTTTATACATACTATGCTGGTTCAGATTTACTCTTAATCTAAATCTAGACAAGGTTGAACATACTAGCTATGGGAAATTTAATTATGTACAGATTGACTCAGGGTAAATCAGATTTAAACCATATAAACAGCCAAAGAACTGTAATTCAGTGTATCCTTGTAACAAAGACCCATGTATAAGTCAGCTGGGCGAGCTCATTAGTTTAACTAGGGAGGAGTCTTGGAAACACTAAAACTGAAACAAGATAAAACTAGAAAAGCCAGACGAGCACTTGATATACAGATGGGTAACTTGAGACTAAGCTCTGAGTTAGCCTTACGGAAACACATCACTAATTTTATGTATATGAACTAGTCTGTAAAGAACTGTGCTAAAATAGTTCAGTGGATGCTCTTAATTATATTTGTAATTCGCTGGTAAGAACATTCAGAGTGTAGAGGGTTTGTAGGGCGCAGAGATAGTAGCACTTTCATGAGAGCAGGAGGTGCTAGAGATGCCATCAACCCCATACAACTCAAGTGGTGTCACCATTCCAGGTGAAGATAGTGGTAGAAGTCTTAACTCAATTTTGATAAAATCATAGAACTTTAAATAGAAAGTTAGTCGGTTCATCAACCAAATCGATTGATGCATATCGTTGATTACTACAATGAACAACCATGACATGGGATACTGTGGAAGTGGTACGGCTAGTAAGCCTACATCTCTAAGAGTCTCTTTGTAAGAGCTGTAAACCACATCCTTTGTTTGTGGCTTAGCCCAGAATGAAGGGACAATGTAACTGATATTAAATAAGAGAATGTTTTTGAACTCCATTTCTGTAATGTACTTCCAGAGTTAATGACTAGGACTAGTTAAGTCGAGTCTTTTATGAATGAATTGGATAACGGTAATTCTGTCATAGGGTGAGAACTAGACTACACATCATGTATGTGTTTGCATCTTAAAATCTTGGCAAAGGTATGCTAAGCAATGCAAGAGCTAGTCAGTTCGTAAGGCTCCAAATACATCCCTAATCAGGTGTCATACTAAGTTAGCAGCAGCTATAGGGTGTGACCAACTAAGGTTTGTAGGGTCTTACACCAGTTCCAGAATGACTTATTTATAATCATGTTTACATCCCTTGCGAAGGGTCGGACTTGCTTCGAGTAGGAAGTGGGCAAGGGGGATCGGTAATTGATCCGTGGTTGGGTGGTAAAACACCCCAGTGATACTTTGTCCCCCATGTTGCAAAGTGGAACTTAAAGAAAGTCAATTAGATTCCGAGTAGCTAATTATGATCAGTAAGATCTCTTCCTTCTACTTCATATCTTGCTTACGTTGACGATAATGATATGCATATTTAGAATCTTCAGAGGAAGTTGTCTTTTCAATTTAATGCAATTTAGTTGTTTGTAAAAAAAAATTAGCTTAGCATGTTAGTTCCAATTTGTTTTGCAAGTTCTTTTCCATTATATATATGTAAATCATATACCCGTTACTTTCATGATTGAATTTTATGCATGTTACAAAGAACACCTTCAAGAAATTTGACAAGGCAAAAATGCCAAAAACAAAGTAGACAGTAGCGACCATCTGACTCTTTGCAACCCAACATGAGTCATCAAATATGTTGTAAAATGCCTTTTAATAAATAGAAAGCACAAAATAATAGTTAGATGGAAGTGAAACTATGACAGTAAAATGAAGAACCTGCAGGCTGTGGTAGCCAAAATGAGTCATATCCTGAGAAAGCACTACACAAGGGCACCAGTTTATCAGTGCCTTGAGATGTCATTCTGAAGAAATAGTACATCCGCAGAAAAATATCGATGCACTGAATAATATGTTTCCTCATAATGCCCACTTTACTAAAAAACTTCAAGTAAAATGACAGTGATGGTCACAATAGATTTAGAAAATGCATTAAATTTGCAAAATAACAACATTATCAATGAAAAATGGAGGAAAAAACTATGGAGAAGAGAATACCAAACAGAATTTATACCAGAAGAAGAAAAGCTAGCAGAAGAATTTTAGCACATCTAATAACCATTCAGATCTTGTCACAGAAAAACACGCAATGAAAACTACCGATACGAGAATACTGAACAGAGATTGAACCAAAAGCTAATTAAGAACATTTGCCAGTAAGAATCTATTCATATCTGGTAACTTTTCAAGTCTTGTCAAAATTAATTATAGTGAGAAAAACACAAATAAGTTCCCCAGAATAACTAATTTCTGACTATTTTTCTAGGAACAGTTTCTGCTGATGCAATGCTGTAGTCATATCAATTACTTCTCTGCAGATCAGGTTTATGATTCACCCCTCAAAATTTCAATAATGCTAAATCTCCATGTATGCAACAATTAGAAAGCTGGTAGAATCTCTTTTCAAAAGTTTTGAAACAGCAAAGAAACTGTAGTTATTGACTCAACAAGAAGACAACATAAAACTTTACAGGCTAACTGGTAAACATATTGAATAGGATATTGACTCAACAAAAGTTTTGAAACAGCAAAGAAACTGTAGTTGTTAACTCAATGAGATGACAACATAAAACTTTATAAGCTAACTGGTAAACATATTGAATAGGATATGTGAGTAGAATAAACAATTAATTAATTGCAAAAAGATGGCAATGAGATTAAACAATTATACAGCTGTAGAATGGTGGAAATGAAGATTGCATTCACTTAAAGTGACAGTTTATACTTCATTGATATGCACAATGGTATTTAGAATTGCATATTAAAACCATTATGTTTCAAAACCATGGAGGCTTTCTAAAAACTTTAGAACATTAGGCAATGAGAAAAAAGATAATTAAAATCACTCCAATGTTTCCCAACATGTGAGGATAAACAGAAAACCCTCCAGTGAAAAAAAATTATGGGTGGAAACAATGAGAAGCATTGAGTCCAAAGCATCAAGCATGGACATAGAGAGAGTTTTGTTTCCCTGCTAAAAAATGTTGTGGTTAAGCGTTCCTTCAATTCATTCTTGTCTAGCAGATTCCTTCAATTTCATTGCAATCAATATAAGGAAAAAAATTAGCCTCATTTATGATGAGGACACCTAATACAGTTGGTATGTTAATGATAATTATTTATGAATCATATCAATGTGCAAGTGGATATAAATAATTAAATTATAAAAAGCTATGTTGACAGCTAAACCAATTTAAATGGGTAGGAAGTGATGAATTAAAACTAATCATACATATAAAGTGGATGTAAAGATCCAAAAGAAATGAACTATAATAGGCCACCAACTGGGGCAGCTAAAATAGTAAAAGCACTTAAATAAATTAGAAGAGAGCAAACAACTAGGATAATGAAATGTCCCCGAGATTTTTATCCCGAACATATAAGCTTCTACTATATAAGATTAAGTACAAACTAGAAATAAAGTCAAGTCAATTGGTTCCAAAGCCTAACAATCAGACCCTTCCCATTTGAAAATCCACCAAGCACCAGCCGAAATTCCAATTTGCTCCAATTATTCATTCAAAAGCTCCACAACCAACAGCAGAAAACTTCATCTCAACTCTTCTTTTTGCAGCTGATGATGAAAATGTTACAGCATCTCAAGGGGCAATACTGAACTACCAGTTTCATTCCATTCACTAGCACAATTACACAAATTGTTTTAGGTTGTACATCACATTGTCTGTTCCCCAGTTTGATGGCACAACCAATGGGGACAAGTTGGATGCTTATATTATCAATCAGGGGGCGTACTTGACGATAAAATCACATCTCAGCTACAATAAATTATGATAGAAAGGACCCATATGAACAATCAGGCCCTCATCTGATGACAAGCTCACATCCAACATCTTTACGTACACAGCGCAACCAAAATTTATCTACTCTGGATAGATCCCAGTATGCAATTTCACCCAAAGTTTGCAAACATGGTGTGTTCTTACCAAACTCACGAGAACTTGCAAGCAAATCAGGAAACCAAATTACTCGAGAGCCAAGACCTGCAAGTGCAGACAAACTTGTGAGTTTCTTGCATGCTAGTCAGTGAGTCTCACCTGCAACTCACAAGTTTTTCATGAGCTTTATCCGCAAGCTCATTCACCAAAAACAAATTTGCAAACCCTTGATAAACCCTAGTATTTTGTCTCTTTTGCCATTTTGTTTCTTCAGCTATTACTCAGCAGCATAAATTGATGATTTGCTTGTCAAGTAATTGAAAAGATTTATCAACAATTGGTTCAAAATGATAAAATTATGAAAATTGGGATGCACCAAAAGGCCCCTAAGCCTCGAAGAGCTTAATTCCTGCCTCCAAACTCCACAAGAGGCCCTGATGGAGGCTATTGTTGATCCATAAACTAGAGTAGCTATGTCACACTCACAATCATGAACAGATGGCTTTATTGAGAAGCCCTAAAAATTATGTCAACATGCACCAATGCCACCTATAATGGATGCCAAACATAATGACAATGGCAAATCAAGGAAAAACATAGAGAACTTCAAGCATGTGGACATAAAACAACCTTGCAATCACACACATTTTCAGAGACAAGGTTAACCCTGGAAAAACCTTCAAATAGGATTAATCTCCACAAAGAGTAAACACTTGCTCCTCGAGCCAGTAATCCACTCTCATGCATGTTTATATATTGCCTCTCAAGTTTTACGGAAGCTCTACTTCAAATAACCAAGTCCATCAAATTCATGTGTCTTAAAGATGACATAAAAAACAGCAACACTTGCAGCAATGGAAATTAAGGACCAAAGCCTCCCTAATGAGCAGTGATGTATTTCTACCTCCAACTCCATGAAAAAAATTCTGCTATTTCACACATGGAACAGTCCAAAAACTAATTGAATTAACCCCATTGGCTCAGTATGCAACCTACTAAAAATCAGTTATTACCACTGCCCAGTGAAACAACAATGACCACTCAATCTAGATGCCTAAAGTGAGCTGCTTCACCACACTTGCAGCAACACTCTACATGGCTCCAGCAATCTCTACAAACCAGTCCCTCATAGAATTTCAGCATTCACCGTCAGCCGATCATCCCACAAAAAGTGGCTTGTCCTATCAAATAAGAAGAAGGCTTCTCTTCCCTCCATCTCTGCCTCATTTGTTTCTACACCTGTCTACCTGTTCAAATAAGCACTACCTGATTACTACCTGTAACTGTTGATGCTCGGCAGTGAGTAAACAGCCACAGTCAAGGGGACAAACCAATGCCACCTTGCAAGGAAAACAGTCACAGTCCTAGGACAAGAAAAGGGGGCCACCAACAATAGAAAACAGTGCCCAAAAAGATGAAAGGCACACCCACCAAGAAAGAAAATCAAGTGCACTAAGAAGAGGAAAAAACACCTGGGTAGTTGGTATCTGCAAGGAAAGATGAAGAATCACACACTAAAAAGGGTAAGCACATTGTTGTCTGGAAATAAAGTTGCACAATAAAGAGAAAACAGTCACTGAAAGACGAAATGGTATCTCCCACCTAGGATATAGTTATTATCAAGGACAATGAATAGTTGTCCCAATTAGAAGAACATGGTAGACAGCCACACAAACTGCCCCCTAGACTTACTCTCTTTTGTTGCTTCAGAGTCTGCTACCACCAACAAATATCCACATGGCAGTTTATGTCTTTTGTGCAGCTGTTGAATGCTAACAAACATGCTCAATTGTGTGCCCTAGTTGTTCAGCCACACCTACAGCATTAATGCAAACAATAGAATCACCCCCAACAGGAACAATATAGGCTATTGAGCATTACTGTGGATAATTAGAGCAATAATTGACAGACTGTGTTGTGGCAAGTTGGAATAGTACCAGCCTTTGTTGCATGTAAAATTGCCGCACCACAAAGCACCAGCAACATTGCTTCAGGTAACTTTAAACTATCTTTATGGTTAACACCGCACTACCATTAGAACCCATTCTAGCAATAAGCCACAGACTGCTAGGTTAATTTGCTGCTTTTTGAAACACTAGTAACTGTATGCAGTCGTATTAAGACAAGACAAACCTGTTAGAGTTGTTATAGGTGATTGCACGCAATTGAGTTGGGTGTTTATTGGAAAGAATAGCATAGAGCTGACGGAAGTTTCCTAAAATGGTTGTCATTAATCAGATCAGCCCAAGTCTAGTTAATATCAGCACCTAGAGAATTCAGCTCATTATTCTCATCTTGCCATGTTATAGTCGTATGAGTGTCCATCTTTTCATTGCTAAACAGGACTAAAGTTGATTTCTCAAAACAGTAATTAAAATTCTGGACATGCCACTCTTATTTTCTTGTTTTCTGTCATAAAGCCATAGGTTTCATATTCATTTTAACCTCTGGAGAGGGCGTCAATATGAGTACCTGTTGAGCCAAAAAGGACTCATTTGCCCTTGAAACCATGACCTGAGATTCAGTTTGATTTTGGTAAGTGATTGAATAATTGTTTCTGGCACATAATTTGTAATTTTATTTTTTTAAATTGAATTGCAATAAACTAAAACTTTGAAAGTTCTATCAACTTCTCAAAAAAGTTCAAAATAAGATTCAAAATAGTTTTGAATTAGATAAATAAATCAAACAAATACCTCATAGCGAGCAAACAAAAAAAGAAACCCTCTAAATAGTTTTATATGAGATGGGAAAAATGAAAAAAAGGAACCCCCATTAAATGGGAGGGCCAAACACAACTTTGAAGGGCCTCCAAAGGAAACCCTAAGGTGCCTGAAGGAAAAATTATGAAAGATGTCTGAGGAAGTGTGACCATTGCAAGTGCAATTCACATTGAAAAAGCTTCCAACAATAAAGCCAAAGCAATTGCTCTAGTGTCAAGATAGATATTATGTCCCTACTAAATATGACTGCAAGTTTTATTTTAAGTCAGCTGCTCCAATATAACTCATAATGTCACAATCAAATTTTAGGGTAAATAGTTGACAGATTTTATGATATTTAAGTCAGCACCATACAAACCCTAAATGTGTATCAATGTCTACCCGCATAATTAACAACTCGGATGTAAAACCAAACCCCAGAAACCCTAAAACACATTAACATTTACACAACCACTCTTTCAGCTCAAAGTTGAGCTACAAGCTCAAATGTTTTGCCCTAATCCAACAAACCCAGATGAAAAATACAAAACTTGCATTAATGGAGGGTGTCCATCTTACAAAACTTGTTATAGTCGTATGGGTGTCCATCTTTTCATTGCTAAACAGGACTAGAGATGATTTCTCAAAACAGTAATTAAAATTCTGGACATGCCACTCTTATTTTCTTGTTTTCTATCATAAAGCCATAGGTTTCATATCCATTTAACCTCTGGAGAGGGCGTCAATATGAGTACCTGTTGAGCCAAAAAGGACTCAATTTGCCCTTGAAACCATGACCTGAGATTCAGTTTGATTTTGGTAAGTGATTGAATAATTGTTTCTGGCACATAGTTTGTAATTTTATTTTTTAAAATTGAATTGCAATAAACTAAAACTTTGAAAGTTCTATCAACTTCTCAAAAAAGTTCAAAATAAGATTCAAAATAGTTTTGAATTAGATAAATAAATCAAACAAATACCTCATAGCGAGCAAACAAAAAAAGAAACCCTCTAAATAGTTTTATATGAGATGGGAAAAATGAAAAAAAGGAACCCCCATTAAATGGGAGGGCCAGACACAACTTTGAAGGGCCTCCAAAGGAAACCCTAAGGTGCCTGAAGGAAAAATTATGAAAGATGTCTGTGGAAGTGTGACCATTGCAAGTGCAATTCACATTGAAAAAGCTTCCAACAATAAAGCCAAAGCAATTGCTCTAGTGTCAAGATAGATATTATGTCCCTACTAAATATGACTGCAAGTTTTATTTTAAGTCAGCTGCTCCAATATAACTTATAATGTCACAATCAAATTTTAGGATAAATAGTTGACAGATTTTATGATATTTAAGTCAGCACCATACAAACCCTAAATGTGTATCAATGTCTACCCGCAGAATTAACAACTCGGATGTAAAACCAAACCCCAGAAACCCTAAAACACATTAACATTTACACAACCACCCTTTCAGCTCAAAGTTGAGCTACAAGCTCAATTGTTTTGCCCTAATCCAACAAACCCAGATGAAAAATACAAAACTTGCATTAATGGAGGGTACCCAGAAAATATGCTTTCCATTCATGCAGGTTACATTAAAGCCTGATATTGTATGTTGAGCTCGTCATGAAAGGTAGATGTAGCTTTAAATCTAACTAACCAAACTTAACAAACTGAATTAAACACAGATTTGCAATAACAATCATAATCCAAAATTTCTCCATGATTTTATGTTGGAATAACAGTGACCCAGATCACGGATCAAACCCATAATCGAAGATAAACTACAAAATGTGTTAATAATAAATAGGGCGGAAATGCTTTACAAATAACTATTACCAGAGCAATCTCCAGCAGAAATGCAACAGCTATAATGAAAATAGGAATGGCAAGCCAGCCATAACAATAAACTGAAACTGCTCTACTTAGTCAACAATAATGCTGCAAGAACAGCACAAAGCTATCACTGCTCAATCTGGGATCTAGAATAACTCACTTCATATTGCATAAACAAGATGAAGATGTGATGAACCGCCATGTGCACTCCAATTTCACTAGTCTATTCTCCTGTGACAACTATAAGTGTCATGCTGACTCAAATATCGCCAATATCAACCACCATTAACACTCAAAAGTGACTTCTAGATGAGAATCACTCCTTTGGCCAGCAATGTTTTTATCCTTTAGCAAGTGAGATCTTCAAGGTTTTCACCCTTCGACCTCCTATAAATTCAAGGGTTTTTGTCCTCAAATCTATTTTCTCAAGCTCTAGGGTTAAGAACAACTTTGGATTACAGTTTCCGAATATTTCATAATAATCCTTCTGTTTTCGCTTTCAGTCCATTAAACGCTAAGAAGGGGCATCAAATTCCACAACCATGACCGCCAACTCAAGACTTAAATGTGTCAAGGACAACCCATACTAATTGAGCATCGTTTGAGGGTTCTCAAACTCTGGAAGTTAACACAACTTTGGATTAGGGCTTTGAAATATTCCCCTTCAGTCCATTATACACTAAGAAAGGGCATCAAAATCAACAACCATGGCCACCAACTCAAGGCTGAACTTTGTCAAGGACAACCCATACTAATTGAGCACTGTTTCTCCTTAAATCACACCTAAAATTATCTCCTTGTCTGCAGAAATGGGCTTGAGAGGCATGGCAAAATGTCCCCTACAAGCTACAACAATCCTTGGCAATAATGGCGAGGGTCCCTTAGAGTTTGGAACCTTAACTCCCTCATTAATGGCAGCCCTTGCTGTCCTCTTCGTTTGCACACTTGTGTGTCCACATGAAACCACATCCTCATTCTTAAATGATACTTTTATGATCACAAAAACCTTCTGGAAGATTTGGCATCCACCATAGCATTAATGGCTGCCCATTCGTACAGGGAGGTGACCGGATGAACAATGCAAATAGGTGAGAGTTTCAAAGCTTGAGGGTCAGAGATAGCTCATGGCACATACCACTGATTGCAGGTCAAAGTTTGGGCAGGAGGCATTCGAGCAAGACCAAGTCGAAAACTCCAACAAAACAAAGAAAAAGACAAGGTATGGATGAAAGGTATGCCTAGGCGAAGAAATTTGATACTCTAACAAGGATTGAAAAGAAAGTAGACCTGGGAGGAAAGGCATGCCAAGAAGGAAGATTCCACAACTCCAACAGCTTACCTAGACTAAGAAAACTAAAAATGCCTTCATACTTAGAAATGCCATGGACCTTAGGCAAATGCATGGGGGGTGAGGGGGAAGACCTTATGCACAAATTTGGATTAAGGGAGACCCTGGAGATGGAAAAAGGACGCTTTGGACTACAAGATAGATTATGGGGAAAGGGAACGTGACAATAGAAGCCAATAGTTGGTCTTCAAATTCAAAGATTGGATTAGGAAGAAGACTCAATTCTTTATACATGACATGAAGCCAAGAGGGATCTAGAATTGGAAAACTAAAATGGGCCTTGAAGAAGCAAAGGAGATGACTGCAAAATTAATTTTACACTTTATCTTTGCTTCAGAAAGTCAAATGATGTAGCAGATAGATTAGCTAATGATGGAGTAACTAGTTATCTTCAATTAGAAAGAAGTGACAATGTTCAATGGTGGGGTAGTTGGATCGTTTGTTACATAAGCACAGAGGTAAACTAGAATAAAATATGTCATGAAAGAATTACATAAATGCTAAAATAAATGAGGCAATTGAATATATCTGACATCAAAGAAAAGAATTTGGGGGGTCTGTTGAACATAATAGTATTCCTGTTTCTGCCCATCATACTCTCAAACTACTCAATTTCAAAAAAAAATGGAAAAAATTGAAATGTTTCTGAGGATGAAGTGATGGTTTTGGAGACTGCTCCTTTGGTTGCAGGCCAGTGCGTTGTTTCTGAGTACAATACACAGCAACTCTGTGGCTTTGACAAATTGGGAGAGAAGCTTTCATGGTTCTTTCAGGAAGTTTTGTAGCTTCTAAATTTGTGATTCTCATTGAGGAAAAACAGGTTGAAGCCAAGCAGAGGGTGGGTCAAGGACAATGAAAATCTCCTGGCTTTCATCCCCTGTGATTGCCCTGTTGCTGTTGTTTTTCCCTGTAATCGTAGAGCAGTTAAATAGTCATGATTGGCATGTATCTCAACATACAGGTTGTCATGGGCTATTTTGGACATTCAGATTTTGAGCTACTTGAAGCATCCTGCCCACCATTTTTGTCTTAATTAATATTAAAAATTTATAACAAGTCAAAGATCTCTACAAGCAAGAATAAATGCTTATGGCTCTTCGTGTCAAGGAAGTTTGTATTATCAACAATTGTGGTTGATATCCATACCTGTGCTTTGATGTAGGAAGTGCAATAAGCATCCAGCAACTCCCTTATCTACCAATATCAATGACAATTCAGAGGAATGGGAGATCCTCCCTACCATTATTTCTGTGGATTCTTCTTCCCATTAAGTAAAGTGTGTGCCATATACTTGTGCTTTGGGGTTAAAGTTATCTCCCTTCATTGATTTAAGGAGTGCAAAAGGCAACAGATCTTTTGACTAATGCAAGCATCAACCAGCTCCTATCTCTACCAATATTGGGCAACAAATCAGAGGAATGGGAGTGCCTCCCTGCCTTTCTTCAGATACTTCTTCCCATTAGGTTAAGTATGTGCCAAAATTTTGTTACCCTCCACTAGGAGGGAATTTAGTATTAATTTTGGGCACTAAATTTTGAAGCTTTTTGCCCAGTCTCAGGGGATCCTCCCTTGATCGAAAGCTGCATCATTAATTGCAATAGATAAGTTGCCCTTTGTGTGGCATCTTTACAATAGGTAGACAACAGCCAGCATAAGGCATATGCATCCTCCAAGTTTTTGTGAGAACAAACAGTTGTATTTGACAAAAAGAATAAGGACAGCTTCCTCATTGTGTTTGGCATCCATATGCTATGTTTGTACACTTTCTGTTTTGCAGGATCTTGCAGCTTGTTTTCTAGTTTTCTCAAAGAGCAGCAGCAGCATGGCTTTCTTCAGGGCTCCTCATTAGAGTTTTTACATTGAGTTGCTCGCTAGCATTCTCACAGTGATGGCACATCTGTCAAGAAAGAGATCAGCATGACACACCAGTCCATATAATGAGCAAAACAATTCTAAGACGGAGAGTTGAAGGTAAGAAATAGAGAGTAAACGTACAAAGAGTGTAAGAAGTCATTGTAATGGAGAATGTACTATTGATTGAGAAACATATTGAAAGAGAAGAGTTATGAGTTAATGTGTGTATCCCCTTTTTCCTGTTTTAAGTATTATTAAAGGACAATAATATTTACTTCGTCTTAAAGTTTAGCTTTAATCAAATTTCAACATTCTAACATAAAAACTCAGCAACCTTTACTATTTTTAATGCAACAACAGTTTCAAGGCCAAGAATTCAGTGACATCTTCCACCGTGGACTTAAGAGACATTCAGCCAGATCCGGGGTCATCTATTTACAGAAATGGTCTAAAGTCTCTGCTTTCCCTTACTGAACAAGGCTTACAATTCAAAGACATTTTAAACCATGGACAGAAAAGACATTCAGGCAGCTTTGAGTTCATATAATTTGACCTGAAATATCTGTAACTCATTCGTTGATCTAGCAAGATACATTTGAATTTTGAAGCAATGATGACCTGAAAATAAAGGTTTTGAAGGTTCTCCCAATTATAATGACAAGAATCAGTAAAGCGCTTGTTTATATCTTGCCCTCTTCCTTCTCTAATACTTTTTATCCCAGATCTGTTGAGCAAGCACCCCATCCTTAGCATCTTCTAAGAAATTCTTAAACTAATCTAATGTCAGAAATTCTAGCCAGTATCCGAAACTGGTCTTCTTGCTTCATCTTCTAGAGCCTATGGCTTGAGAGGAATTACTCCATCTTCATACGCATTTTGAGTATTACTTATAGAACAAGAGTTGGAGAGACAGTGATGAGACAACACGATCACATTAACAGCATGGCGTGAACAATTTACAGATGGGGATTCAGTCAACTAACCAGCTCTGGAAAAAATAAAATACAGGTGGTTAATTAATCCCCCCTTCCTACATAATCTCCACCAAACCCTTTCTCTCGGGCTTGATTTTGACACAGACTCCAAAATAACATGCCTCATGTTGACATTGAAGCCATCATCAAAGATAATCAAGAGATCCACAAAAAACCATATGCTTCAAGCATTGATGAAGCAACCAATAAAAAAGTTGGAACTGAATTGACATTGATATTGAGCAGATGAGATCAAATGTCCTACTACCAAAGTACTCTAAAGCATGATGACTCTAATCATAAAATACCAAAGGCAGCAAACTATAAAGGACTGATTAATTCAGACAATACCAGACAGGACATACTCCCTTTTACCAGTCTTCTGAGGTCTGCTTAACCATGTACAATGATAAGCAAATCTATTGCAAGCTTCTTAACCAATGGAACCATACAGAACACATTCAGTACACCTACAACTGGCTGCATGGGGATTGCTGCTTAGGACAAGCTACCCAGACCAATAGTGACCAAGCACAACTTGCTAATGAAACACCTGATGCAGAATATGGCATATTCTTGCTACAGGTTCCCTGATAGTCAAGGCACGTTTCCCTCGTGTTTTAACTTTCAAGTTTCTTCTGAATTTGCTTCCCAGACCATTCTGCTTTATTGTGATATCTTAGTAATAGACTTTAACTCTACTGCTATATTTTCATCTAAATTTATCATGTCATCCAACATAGTAGTGCATTCTGCAAAAGCTTTACATTACAGACATTCATCTGCAGAATATGCAATGTCAGTCTTTACAAAAATATTAAAGTACTAATTTTTGCAATCAAAGGAAAAATTTAACATTGATTTAGCTGAAAGCTGCATATATAAAAGCATAAAGCATAGACATTTTCATTCTACAAATGAAAATTTAGCATTTACCTGTGCTAAAAGAAAGCACTATGTGGTGTTCTATATTTTAAAATACAACTTCCAAGTGTTTAGATATAAAAATAAGATAAATAACAAACAATAAATGACAGTCCTGTGATACCAAAAAAGGAAACAAGAAACAGAGATTCCAAAACTTGTGGGATTAAGAAAGAAAGTTTTAATTACAAGATTTATTCAATTTTAACTATCATTATTCAAATTCCCATTAAATAATAAAGATTAGTCAATATCAATAGGAAGAGGGCAACGGGTATTTTGTAAGGTGGTTCCCCCCATCTCAGCCCTGATAGAAGCTGAATTTTTACGGGGTCTAGGAATGATTGCATCATTCGAGATGCATAGGAAATGTCAATTATGGACTCTTTGTTGCTCATCATGTGAAAAACAACAAAGCAGAAGCCTAGACCTTGGCAGAAGGTTTGTGGCTTGCTATTGAACTCATTCCTCTGCTGGAAAGGAGACTCCCAACTGGTTGTTTCTGCAATGAGTATGTATCTACCTCATGTCAGAAATTAAATAGCAGAATACTTGAAGAAAAGGAGATAGTCATGAATATTCTGAGCTGGATAGACCTACAAATATTTTGGATAACTCCATGATGGATGGAAACACCTTTTCCTCAAATATGAGCTTTAAGGCAAATGTCAGGGTTATCAGACTCTGTAAAAATGCACTCCCTCCCGAAAATATTTTTGTTTATATACTTTGGGGCAATTTTTGTCAACCCATACGAATATGATAGCTGATGACGCCAAGTATTAAGCCAACCAATCTCTTTGCCACTCACATAAAGGAGATCTCTGCAAGGAAAGGATTCATAAAAGCATATCGCACCAACACAACTACTAATCTTCCTCCTAGATTTTCTCCCCCTTCTCTGTGGAGTGTTGTCACTCTAGTGCCCTACACTGCTCCTTGGGAATGGCTTGATATTTTGAATATAGTAAAAGACCCGTTTTGTCGAAAGGTTTCATCTTCTTAGATGAAAGTGGTTTTGCGGTTGCCAAAGGTATTGACTTGGGCCTTGATGAATATGTGGGCGGGTATAAGATCAAGCAGACAACTCCATCAGTGGTTGATGCTTTCCTCAGGAACTTCACTGTAGAAATTGAAACTTGGATAATTTGTAAGCAGCTTCCAAATTATTTCATGCAGGGTATCTATCTCCCTCATGCAGCCAAGTTGAAGCTTTTGTGGGAGTTAAAGGACAAAGGGTCTTCCACTGGATATGGCTCTGCAGAGCAGTCATGAGTGCAGCAGGGTAAGTTGATGGCCCTCGACCTAGAGAGAGAGTCGCTCTTCCTACCTGCTGAGCCATAAGTTGTTCACCCTTGAGCTAAGCTCTGCAGCCTTGAAGGGCCATTACATTAAATTTCTGCACTTCATTAATGACGGGAAGATTGTGATCAGGGATGAGGATGCTCATAGCAGACCAGGTCTTCTGCCAACTCCAAATTCTTTTCCCCCCCCAGCTCGTCTTCCTCAACCTATTGTTCCTAGACTCCTGATCCAACAGCTATGTATGGCTCACCTGATGGTGTTCATGTTGGCGTACATTCTAGGTATGCAAAGAGAACTTCGGGCCCAAATTCTGAGTTACTGTTGCAGGGGCAACATAGATATGAGAATAAGTTGATCACTATGTGCGTGGAAGAGGACCTTGCAAGGTGGATAGCCCACATGTTGGAAGTGGGAGGAAATATGATCAAATGAAAGAAATGAAATGTTTGAGCTCTCCACTAAGTCTGTCAGTTGTAACAAGTAAAGTAGATGACAACAACCTTAATTCCTACATATTTTTATTTTTCATCTGAAGTCATCTTTCAGTTACAGTATGAAACAAACAGCAGAAAAACAACAGAACTTGTTTAACACCCTACCAAGAAAAAATTAACCAAAGAAAAGCCCAGTCAATGGAGAGCTGAAGGTGACGGATCAAAAGCAGATTTTATAGTCAGTAGTTGATAAAAAGGTTGTTGAATAATGAACAGAACAAGATTGTGATGTTTGAAACAATTTTCTTTTTCTGGCACAATGCCAAACAAATGATTGTTTCTTGTGAAGTGGACTTTTAAACAAAACAGTGACGGGTCATTCTGCTTGTTATAGCATGGCAGTAGTCCATAAGGTATAAAACTGATTCTCAATCCTATGAGCTTACTGTTTAACTCCGATCATGTTTACTCTTTCACTTGCAATTTTGATGGGATGTTTCATCTTCTAGATAGCTAGAGTGTGAATATAGCCACACAGAACTAAATTTTCCACAATGTCAACTTAGATCCCTATTCAAGTCACTTCAGAAGAATGAAACCATTGATCCAGAGATGCACCAAAATTCAACCAAAAATTGCATTGAACTGTACTCCCCAGTAATATCAAATGAACCTACGTACTTCATGCAGTCTGCAGAAGGACGGGTGTTGAATAGTATGACCTTAGATAATCATCTGGTATTCTGTAGCAGAGTCATGGATTCAATGGGTGTTAAAAGTGTTCAATGTTGAAATTAGGTCGATTATCACAACCCCAAGGACAAGACCAAGTACAACTCCTGGTGAATAACTGAAGCAGTGACCCACAGACATGGTGTCTAAGTCAAAGGCTATCCTCCAAAGAAAATATACCGATAGATAAATGTGAAAACACCCAATTACACCAGAAATGAATAAGATGCATATTTTCCTGGATATGAGAACCAAATCCTTGACCCATAAAATCTTGTAATTTCCATTAGATGCTGCAATGGACCGTAAGCACAATAATATCGAGTCAACCTAGCTATTCAACACCAAAGTCAAACTGTGTCCATGGGGTGAGTGACAGATCATGGCTGATATCATACCAAATTCCCTGGGTCAAATTGCCAGGAGACATGTAGATACTAAAAAAAAATTTAATAAAAATAACCGTCTCTTGTAGGTGTGCAAGAGAGAAAATTCTAAGTAATAAAAATTATTTTCCAAATTTAAAATGGCGGGCCAAAAGAATAAGAAATAAACATGTTGCAGACGAATTATGACATAAGGATATAATTTACTACCTACACACTCACATTTGGCGAATTTAACAATTTCATATACATTCAATATCATATCTCCCTACTTATCAATTTCATATACATTCAACACGACCAAAATGAGAATAGTTTTTCAAAAAGTTTCTGGAGGGTAAATATATTTTTTATACAATTTTGCCAAAAAACACAATTGGCGAAAAACAGCCCATAAAGTAACCAGGGAAATCTCAGGTGCAGGACCCCCCATCGTGGCATATAAGGCAACAGTTATCTCACGAAGAGGAATTTACAAATAAGAAATGAAACACAGCGCGGTGCATATAGGTCAAGGTTATCGCGCAAGGAGGAATTTACGAATCAAAAATAAAACCCTAAATTATATTTTCCAGTAAACCTAAATTGATTATAGCTTTATAGACACCTAACATAAGGGTTTTAATTTAAATTCTAAACATATACAAAGGGTTTGTTCGTGACTCACCTCAAACCTTATATTTTTATACACAAGTTCCTCAACGTTACTCCCCACAGTAGGATGTGTAACCACCACTTCCCCGAGGTGCAGCTTATACAGAGTGGTCGTCTTCCCCGCGTTGTCTAGTCCCACCACCACAATTTTATATTCCTTTGACGGGAAAAGCATGAACCATAGCCTGGAAACCAAAGCCCCCATTTGTGTTTAAACCTAATCAGGTAACCACTGACCTCGATTGAAGGTGCAAGCTCCCAAACCCTAAATAAATAACACAATCAGATCTGCAGGTCACGAACACCTTTTGATGTAATTTTCACAAAAGGAAATCCAATTGTTTTCTTTGTTTGAAAGAATTTGCCGGTTTAACTTCGACCTACAATTTGGTGCACTGAAACAATCTAAGTGTTTCAAAGAAAAAATGAAATTTCCAAGATGATAATTAGAATATGTAAAAGCGTGGCGATTTTAGAAATACGTTAGCGTGAATTCGTGAATCCTGCACTTCAAAATTTAGCGTGCCTCTGCAGGACTGTTTGAGTTTAAAAACGTGAGGCTTATTATTATTTTTATTTAAAAGGTAGGGCACTAGGAGAGATTCGATCCTTCGACCACCTCCCTTCTTAATGGATTGGGCAGTGAGCAAAATCTCTTTTACTTACGAGTACGTGATGAAGCCATGAATTGCTTCCCATATGTTCGTCATTCGAATTACTTTTACTAATGTCAACTTTTTACTATTTTTTTCTCTATTAGTTTGAAAGGCAAAAACAAATTAAACAAGTGCCACGAAGTAGCTAAGTACTTGTCTTTAGTAATTAATTTTAAGTTTAATTTTTAATATAAAATAAAATAATTAAGTATTATATTTTAAATATAATTTATATAAAATATGTCAAGAGTTGTCATTTCTGATATTATAATAATTAATTTTAAATTTAATAATTGTATTAATCTTGATTTTAATAAATGTATTAATTTTAAATTTAATTAATCTTAATTTTAAATTTAATAAATGTATTAATTTTAATTTTAATAAATGTATTATAATATATAAGATATTTTAATTAATTATAAAATTATATAATTATAATATTTTATATAATAATAATTGTAGTAATAAATAAATTTTTTAATTATAATTATATAGATAATTATTGATTTAAAATTATAATTAATTTAAACCTTAATCTTAATTTTATTTGTAAATATAACAATAGTGCTAATTTTATTTTATTGATATATATTTTTTATTGGTTAGGCTTAGGTTTTATTCGTCAAAGTTGCACAAGGACATGGGAGTTCCTGAACGGAGAATGAGCACCTTCGAAGGGCACGGAAGTAGTTGAAATGCCCCATGCAATATTGTCTCAGGGAATGCAGCCGTGACAGCAGATTTTTTCCACAAAATGTTTTGGATCAAGGATTTCTGAGCAGATTTGTATACAAAATGACGGGAGTGTATGCTGATCTGAAAACCTTGGAATAGGGTATGGACAACTTCTCGAGTTTGCAAATTGCAGAAGGTGGGTTTGGTGAGAATATTTTAGAAATTTTAAACAAATATAACAAGTATAAGGCAGCTTTTAAAATTTGTTCCATCTACCAGCACCCTGAAGAGAGCTTTTGGGAAAAGTATACTATCTATCAAAAAATAATGGGGAATTCACTTCAACAAAGTAGCAATATTTTCATGTGAGTAGTAAGAGTGAAAGGATGGAACTCTTAAAAATTATCTTTAAATCTTGTGAAGATAAAAAGTGAATCATGAAATGTCACAAAGTTATTTCACGAGAAAAGAACATTACTTCAGAAGGAAATGTGTAGTTACAAAACATTTTCATTGTCAAGATATAAAATGGACAGAAATATAATAGACAAAGTGAATATGGTAAAAGGGGTGAAATTATGTTACAGAATATTATTTCACTATGTCCACCGATTGTTTTTGGAAATAACAAAAGGAGGGTGAAATGCAATGATGAGATAATGTATTTCAGTAATAGGTGAAATGATTCTACCTAAATATGTCAGCTGGGTGAATATGAAAATAAAAGGTAGGTGAAAATATTTCACATAAATGTAAAAGGCAATTTTAATTTCAAGTGTCAAAAAGAGGAGTATTTTCATTTAGAGGTGCAGAGTAAATACTTTGAAGAGGAAATGAAATATGTGGCCAAAGATGAAATATTTTACTCATAGGTATAGACAGAGGGTGCACATTTGAAATGAGAAAAGGTATAAAAGAGGGAAATATGTTAATTAAATGAAATGATTCCAGATTATGTATATGCAAGTGAAATATGCATTTACATGGAAGATAAAAGTGGCTGGAAAAGAAAAGAAAAGACAAAAGGTAGAGTGAAACAACAGAGGGGAATGTCATTTTCAATTACACCTTACATGTGTGAACAAAAGGTTCTAAATGAAAGATAAAAGGGTGTAGACAGAGGTACTGGGGCAGATATTTTTAATAGAATGAAAGAGATGGATAGTGTACTTCTTGTAGGCCATCTCAAAAGTAGAAGGACACTTGTCAATTACTGATCAAACCTAGATTATTTCTTCTTCTTTATATTATTTCTTCTCCTCATTCTCAAGGGTTCTAAAAATTCTTCTCAAAGTATGTAAATAATGTAGTGATTTCCTGAGTGAAAGATAGGATGTGTAGGCTATATAAGTGTTTTATTGACTTCACTCAAATTTAAGATTAGCGATTCAGAACGAAACTAGAATGCAATTGAATTCACTCAGGATTAAAGAATAGAAGAAAAAAGGTGGAAAACAATTTGCATGAATAAACTTTTGCCTTCTTATTGTAAATTTCAACACGGATAATATTGGTGTTGATTTGTATAAGAGAATTCTTCCTTGTCAGTAGTGTGAAATGTGATCTACAGCAAATGTAATAAATAACTGATAAAAAAATAAGAAAGAAGATATAGCCTCTTTTTCTTTTTTGACAAAGATGCTAGAGTAATAAAGTTTTCTTCCCCGAATAAAATTGTTGAGCCAAAGGAAGAATTAAATAATATAAAATGGGTTTTTAAATAAAGTTTATTTTTATATAAGGAGATGTAAAGAGTTGTGATCATTGGAGGATTAAAGGTATTTGCAAGTCTAAAAAACATTAATTTTCATTGAAGGGGTATGTAAAAAAATTGGACAGGATCAGGGAGCATCACATTAAAGAGAGTGGTGGGTAAGAGCTTGTTAATTCCAGCTTGAAAATAATTTATAAAAGTGAAAAAGGATTTGCATCTAATAAGACAAATTTGATTAAGTAATCTACACAAAATATTTCAAGAAAGAAAAGTTATTGACTTCGAAAATCCACAACAACCAAATCGATACTTACGAAAAGCTTCAAAACTCAAACCTCTCTTTGGAAACCCAATTAAAAAGTCACCTGCAGATAATACATACAAACCTTATGAAATGATCAATTAGGAAAAAGAATCCTAAAAAGAAGAGCCAGATCAAACATTTTTAAATAAGAAAAACACAAAACCATCAACCATCACATAATCAAAGATGCTTTCAATTCAGTTCTCCGGGTAGCAACTTGAAAAACAAAAAGACCAGATGGCTGAATTTTATGTCCAGTTACATTTTCGTTTCTTGAACCAATGTAAAGATCAAAAGTTCAAACCCCGTCAATGGCGAAAAGAAAAATTAAAAGGACGAGAAGGTATCAAAATCTAAAGAAATAGATTTCAAAATCAAGAGCAAAAATTCAAGACGGGCCAAAGAAACCATTTGGCCTACCTGATTAATCAAGATGTGATGAGGACCACAAGCCATCAAAAAGAAACATTGGATTAAATAAAGAAAATACCGATAAAATGGCAACAATAGTAGAATATGGGAAAATGGTTGAACAAGTGTGCAACAGAGCAAGCAGCAGTTGCCGAAAAAAATGATTTGGTTGCCGATAAAAATGAATTGGTTGCATATAAGAGCTCAAATGCAATCACCCAATGAAATGCTAAATAAATAATTTACAGATATTATAAAGCTAAAAATTTTGCATCTATATACGCATAAATATAAAATTCATAATGAAATGTAAAATAGAGTTTATTTTCATTGCTCTAGCAGAGTTCATTTAATCACTCGTTAACTTAAAAACTCAAAAAGTGATACAATAGTACTTAGCCTACTGACAAGTACTAATAAGAGTTCTCTTAGGAAAGAAAATCGGGATTAAGAAAAAAATTAAAAGATAAATTGAGCAGTTGTAAGATAGAGTCAGTTGTAAGATAGAGTTAATTGACAAGAGGCATATTTACAAGAACAATAAAATAGCTTGTGTAATGAGACAAAATGTTGCTAAATTATGTGGCTAGTTTGAAATGGAGATTAAAATATTACTTTCCACTAATTACTAAATCTTTCAATACAAAACTTTGATACTTATTGTTTACAATGCAAATAACTTATTATAATTTGATTTACTTAATCCTATTACTCTATTGTCTTTGAGGTTGAAAGTATCTATTGAAATAATTTTTATCTCAATGGCTGCACTACATATTTTCTATTTCAAGAATCAGTTGGATACATGAGACAAATTTAATACTCAATTCATAAGTTAAGGATCCAACGTTGCATATTATAATTTCTCAAAAATCAAGTTCATGGTTACATGTCTGATTTCTATTTATTTAAAATAATTAAGGCCTAGCCATTCAATGAAGTTTTCTTTCTTTTGGCATGTGCACAATTGTGGTAGGTATAGTCTAGACTAGTATGACCGAATCTACGATAACAAAGATGTCAAAATTAGAATCATTAACTCAAGATGAACAAATTTAATGTTGTCCTTGATATTTAGCTCTTGATGAACAAATTCCTGAAATGGTCGAAGCCTATGAATTCACTTAGCACTCAATATCTAGAGAAAGAGATAAAGATGGGCATTGTATACAAAGAGGAAGAAGAACACACATTTGCATAGTCATAATTTGTTTTGACACATGGTAAAACATTACTAGGAAGAGACCTAGGTGTATTAGTCCATGCGAAAAGAGCTCCACCATCCATGTCATATTTTAGAGGGAAAGAAACTTTTATTGCTAGATCTGATACATCATACCCAAAAATATGCATACATTCTTTTAGAGAGAATAAGAAACATAGAGATATGGACGGGGGATATAGATAAAATATAGAGTGAAACATTGAAAGGGAGAACAAGAGAGAGACTAAGAAATAGAGGTAGAAAGAGGGAAAGATACAAAGATAAAGATGTATGAAGTGATATATGAGAGGTATTTAAGAAGGATTATATATATATATTTAACTCCTTATATATATATATATATATATATATATATATATATATATATATATATATATATATATATATATATATATATAAGGAGTTAAAAATATAAATATTTTACAATAATTCAAATTTTAATGAACAAAATAATTGTAAATGGAAATATTAACGACTTTTGTTTGTCATAGTAATTTTTAGATCTATATTAGATTAAAAAATCTAGAAAAAAAAAATCATAATATAAAAATGTAAATGTTAAAAATAACAATAATTTGAAATATATAATATTAATAATAAAGAATATAATCTAAGTATATCATTAGCTTATTAAATTATTGTTAAATACTTAAATAAGTGATAGATAATAAAGGTGATAAAGACAAGTGGGTGCAAGATAAATAATTCAAACTTAAATAGAAGAAAAATAATTATAAATTAAATTATTTATAATAGCTTTTATTTACGATTGTGATAACATAAATAATTAGAATAATTTTAAATTTAAATTTAAATAAAAATAAAAATAGAATAAATAATAATGTGTATCAATAAAAATAATAATTAAAAAGAAATAAAATTAATAATAAAACAGAGTTTAATATATAATTTATTTAATAAGATAATAATATTTAGATAAAATTGGTTTATTAGATTAAATGTAAAGGAATATGTATAAAAAGTATAATAAATATTAAAGAATAGTAACATTATTAGTACTTGTACTAATAAATAAATATTAATCTAAATGTAAAGGAATCATGTATAAAAAGTATTATTAATATTAAAGAATATTAACATTATTAGTACTTGTACTAGTAAATAAATATTTTTTTCTCCTACTTTTTAATTGATTAGACAATTTTTTTAAATTTTCAGAATGAGAAAATAATTAAACCCTCAATAAAAATAAGAGCAACCAATAAGAAATATATATATATTTTTCAAAAAACTCGAAATAAAAAATAAGGCACTTCAAACATTGAAAATCATGTTTAATATTTTGCACAGGCACTATTTTTTAGGCAAAGTAATAGCAAAATATCAATTGAAAACATAAGTCTCAGCCTATAGATAGGTGCTGGACTAACAATATTTTGGAATAATGTGTAACATTTTATCAACTAGCATTGTGTGCTTATGGGTAGGCAATGAATAGTAGATAGGATTATACTTTTAATGGGTTTTGTGTAGTTAATAAAATAATTGAATTGGTTAGTTGGATGATTTGTCATGCTTAATTAACAATTAAATGTTAGAAAAATGTTTTTAATTGGTTGGTTTGATGGGTTGTTGGATTTAATGCATGTTTGGGGACTAAAAAAATTTAATCATTTGGTTGGATGACTTGACGGACTTCATGCATTTTCAAGAAGAATGCTGGGACCCCACTACAAGTTGAAATTGGAAAGTAGATGTGGCTCTTTGACATTAGGAGGTTTTGGAATTGTTAATAAGTCAAACATTTGATACGCAATGGAAATTGTAAAAAAAAATTACAACGTGAGTTTCCCTAACTACTCATATTTTAGATGCAACGCTACAGTGCAAAGAGAATAATAGATATTAAAAATACAACATTTGTATATTTTCACAATAGTTTTAGTAATTGAAATTCAGACATGGAGAAGAACTCGTCTAGTGAGCAAAAACTCAAATGTCATTATTAGGCATAGAAAAATTACAATAGAAATAGCAGTTGTAACAAACAAGTGATCGATCGTGTGTTAATGATAAATATGTACATGGTGAGGGACATTCATAGAATAATTTTAGTTGAAAGCATACATAGTAGTAGTTTGATATCCCATAGACCTCAAATTATATCCAAGGTTATTGATAGTTGGATTACAAAGTTTTTTCAATCAAAGTTGATTTAATAATACAATGGCATCAAGCTTGTACTCATAACAGTGAAGAACAATAAGAAATTATAATTACAACACAAGGGTGCAAAGTGTTCCTACTCTAGCTTCAGTACAATGAGAAAAGGCCTAATAAAGTAGTACCCGAGGACCAAAGTGACAATCAATGCATGTTGGTCTCCTTAATGATTGTACCTCATTATTGTGGCGGCGAATTCTACACCCTAATGTTGGTGGTGTGCTCTTTGGGATTCTTGCCCATTGAGTTGCCATCATTATCATTCTCTAGAATTTTTTCTATCTTATTTATTATTGTAATTGTTTTTCTCCTCATATCTGTAATTTGTTTCTTGAACAATAGATGGCATCGCCATAGAAAAGTAGAGAAGTGGGAACATTACGATGAAGAATTTATTCTTGACATGTCCACTTAGTGTTTATAGGAAAGTTGAAGTCGTGATTAAATAAAATGGATGGTAAGAAATAGTAACAGTTATTGAACTTAAATTGCATAGATATCTTGAAAGCCATGAATTTCTAAAACATGCACAAAAAGTGTATATATTTAGGTGAGTAAACGATGTGTGGCATGTCCAATTAATATCAGCAATGATCAATGAGGGGTGTTGTGTATGTCAAATTTTGGAATTTGCCAATATTTTTCAATTTGCAAACATGGTCGGGTATTTTTACACGGACTGGAAACTATTTGCGAAGTTCTAATCTTGACAAATAGTACGAAATGAATGGTGGTAATAATTCAAACAATTCCCAAGGTTATTTAGTAAACATCTTTGTCAACAAGATGAAAGTTCAATTTTTGAGAGATGGTCTGATATTGGGGGGTAATAAGTAGGGTATTTTAGGTGTGGCAAGGTGAGGATTTATTCGAATTAATTTTGAAAGTTACATTTGAAGTATCTTTGCATGATTTAAAAATATTTACATTTTACCAATTATGTCAGTTATAGGGTTAATTTGAAAGCTAAAGAGAACAAAGTATATGTATTAATTGATATGGTAATGTGTAGCAGTGTTAGAGAAGTGAAATGTAGGGCATGATATTTGCTACTTAATTTTTTGTAGTATTTCCAGAATCTGTCTCTTCTTAGAAGCACCAAAAAAGGTAGGGCACAATAGGTTTGGGTGCAAGCGATTACCATAAAATTTGACAGGTTTTTGTATAGACTTTTTGGGTATAATTGGTAAGTTGTGTGTGTGTGTGTTGCAAAGCATTTTTTCTCTTTTAATTGTAAAAGTGCAAGAGGGCATGGAAACATGAAATTTAAGTCATTAGGGTATGACCATCTTAATGGTTTAGAATGCACAAGTGGTGAAAATAGGTGATACCAAATCGAGTTATGTAGATCTGAATGAATTTTGGGGAAGGGTAGAGCATCCTAAGGAGCGTAGTATTATAGAAAAATTAGTAGAGAGTGGATTAATTAAAGCAATATAAGTTTCGGGTAGTTGTACAATATATGGAGTTGGTAATGGAATGCTAAATACATATGATCCCAATACAAGGAAAATCAAAAAATATGATGGTCAAGTTGTAGTGAGTCAAGACAGAGTAAATATTTAAAGATTCTTCTATATCCCTACAAGGGTTCAATATGCCCAATAGAATATTGTGTTTAATCGCAATGTGAGTTTAACAACAAAAAGATATTATACAGGAATATAATTGCCATAGAATAATTTTCACCCCCAAGGATAAGACAATCCAAATTACCTCACACAATATATAAGAGTTTTATTAAACCATAAATTATCAACATTATTTTTTTTTTTACATAGGCTTAGAGGTGATGAAGATGCCCTAAACCTTGATGAGTGGATTTTTTTTATATGTTCAAGTAATTTTCATGGGATCAAATTACCTAGATTAGGTTGGTCTGATTAGTGATTTTTTGCATGAGATGATCACTTGATTCTCATTGAATAAGTTTTTTTACATGTCATTGTATGTGGTGTATTCTCTAGTGTGTACACAATATTAGGAAAGTTTGGATTATGTTAAAAACTTTGAAGAGGATATGTAGATATATGAATTTTATCGAAGCCTTCAATTGCAAAACAACTATTCAAATTACAAGAGAGTGAATGACACACTTATAATGAAGTTGGCAAGGGAAATGCAGGGTTGCCTATAAAGAAGAATTTATTGTGAGACAGCTACTCTGATACAAACTTATGGCAGTTTCTTCTTACATTTTCCAAGATTTGTGTATCTTAGAATTGGATGTTTTGATGACTTCCCTTGGAAATTACCCAAGTATGTCGATGACAAGGTAATTATTGTTGAGTTATGTAAACAAATATGTGAAGTAAATAAAAGATGTAATGAAAAGGGAAAGATAGGTATCCAATTTGTAATTCATTTGGGGAATATACAAGTGTGAATCAAAGTCAAATGCTCTAAATATGCTTAAAGAAACAAAGAAACATAAAATGGATAATTATGATGTTTTCAGGTTGCATTTTGATTCAAAAGACTTTGTGAAAAATACTCTATTTTTTGGGATCTTCTTACCATCATGCACCACAAATGGGTAAGCGCACAAAGATGGGGGACCAAAAAGATGCCACTCAACTCCTTGGTCTCCAAAAAAAACATATGGAGTGCATCCTATATGACGCATGCCATATGGTTCAACATGTTGATCCTCAATTTTGGCACACCAAGCCTATTTGGTGTGCACCCTATTTGGAAATAAAAACACACAAAAACAATTCTAAATATGGCATGTTCCATTTATGGCGTACACCATATATGGTGTGTGCCAAATGTAAAAATCTAACATTTCATTGAGAAAATAGTGTGCACCACAGAGTTTTGTGTAATTCTCAAGGTACTAATCTCTCTC